>CM059785.1:2682500-2765000 GCA_030435695.1 Brachymystax lenok tsinlingensis
AGTAGTAGTAGTTTTGGTGGTAGTTTTGGTGGTAGTAGTAGTAGTAGTAGTAGTTTTAGTGGTAGTAGTAGTAGTGGTAGTGGTTTTAATGGTGGTAGTAGTAGTTTTGGTGGTAGTAGTAGTAGTTTTAGTGGTGGTAGTAGTAGTCTGCGGGGTTAGGGCTGGAGTGGTAGCAATGGTTTTGGTGGTAATGGTTTTGGTGGTAGTAGTAGTGGTTTTGGTGTTGGTAGAGCTTTGGTGGTAGTAGTAGTAGTAGTGGTGGTGGTGGTAGTGGTAGTGGTTTTGGTGGTGGTAGTAGTAGTAGTGGTAGTAGTGGTAGTAGTAGTGGTTTAGTGGTAGAGAGTAGTAGTGGTTTGTGTTAGTAGAGCTTTGGTGGTAGTAGTAGTAGTGGTGGTGGTTTGGTGGTGGTAGTGGTAGTAGTAGTAGTGGTAGTAGTGGTAGTGGTTTTGGTGGTGGTAGTAGTAGTAGTGGTGGTGGTGGTTTGGTGGTGGTAGTAGTAGTAGTAGTGGTAGTGGTGGTAGTAGTGGTGGTGGTAGTAGTGGTATTGGTGGTAGTGGTATTGGTAGTGGTAGTAGTAGTAGTGGTAGTAGTAGTGGTGGTGGTGAAGTAGTAGTTTTAGTGGTGAGTAGTGGGATTTTTAGTGGTAGTAGTAGTGGTTTTGGTGGTAGTGGTGGTGGTAGTAGTAGTTTTGGTGGTAGTGGTTTTGGTGGTAGTAGTGGTAATGGTTTTAGTGGTAGTGGCTGTAGTAGTATTTTTTGGTGGTAGTGGTTTTGGTGGTGGTGAGTGGTAGTTGTAGTTTTAGTGGTAGTAGTTTTAGTGGTAGTAGTAGTTTGAGTGGTAGTAGTAGTACTAGTTTTAGTGGTAGTAGTAGTTTTAGTGGTAGTAGATTTAGTGGTAGTAGTAGTTTTAGTGGTAGTAGTAGTAGTGTTAGTAGTAGTAGTAGTTGGTTTAGTGGTAGTAGTTTTAGTAATAGTAGTAGTAGTTTTAGTGGTAGTAGTAGTCTGCGGGGTTAGGGCTAGGTGGTAGCAATAGTTTTAGTGGTAATAGTTTTAGTGGTAGTAGTAGTAGTTTTAGTGGTAGTAGTGGTAGTAGTTTTAGTGGTAGTAGTTTTAGTGGTGGTAGTAGTAGTAGTCTGTGGGGTTAGGGCTAGGTGGTAGCAGTAGTTTTAGTGGTAGTAGTAGTTTTAGTGGTAGTAGTAGTAGAAGCTTTAGTGGTAGTAGTTTTAGTGTTAGTAGAAGCTTTAGTGGTAGTAGTAGTAGTAGTAGTAGTAGTAGTTTTGGTGGTAGTTTTGGTGGTAGTAGTAGTAGTAGTAGTAGTAGTTTTAGTGGTAGTAGTAGTAGTGGTAGTAGTTTTAATGGTAGTAGTAGTAGTTTTAGTGGTAGTAGTAGTAGTTTTAGTGGTAGTAGTAGTAGTCTGCGGGGTTAGGGCTAGGTGGTAGCAATAGTTTTAGTGGTAATAGTTTTAGTGGTAGTAGTAGTAGTTTTAGTGGTAGTAGTTTTAGTGTTAGTAGAAGCTTTAGTGGTAGTAGTAGTAGTAGTAGTAGTGGTGGTAGTAGTAGTAGTAGTTTTAGTGGTAGTAGTAGTAGTTTTAGTGGTAGAAGTAGTAGTAGTAGTAGTTTGTGTTAGTAGAAGCTTTAGTGGTAGTAGTAGTAGTAGTGGTAGTTTTGGTGGTAGTAGTAGTAGTAGTAGTAGTAGTAGTAGTAGTGGTAGTAGTTTTGGTGGTAGTAGTAGTAGTAGTAGTGGTAGTAGTTTTGGTGGTAGTAGTAGTAGTAGTAGTAGTATTGGTAGTAGTAGTAGTAGTAGTAGTAGTAGTATTGGTAGTAGTAGTATTGGTAGTAGTAGTAGTAGTAGTAGTAGTAGTAGTAGTGGTGGAAGTAGTAGTTTAGTGGTAGTAGTAGAATTTTTAGTGGTAGTAGTAGTAGTTTTAGTGGTAGTAGTGGTAGTAGTAGTAGTTTTAGTGGTAGTAGTTTTGGTGGTAGTAGTGGTAATAGTTTTAGTGGTAGTAGCTGTAGTAGTATTTTTAGTGGTAGTAGTTTTAGTGGTAGTAGTGGTAGTTGTAGTTTTAGTGGTAGTAGTTTTAGTGTTAGTTGTAGTTTTAGTGGTAGTAGTAGTAGTAGTAGTAGTAGTAGTTGTAGTAGTTGTATTAGTGGTAGTAGTAGTAGTAGTCTGTGGGGTTAGGGCTAAGTGGTAGTAGTAGTTTTAGTATTAGTATTAGTAGTAGTTTTAGTGGTAGTAGTAGTAGTTTTAATGGTAGTAGTTTTGGTGGTAGTAGGTGGTAGTAGTTTTAGTGGTAGTAGTTTTAGTGGTAGTAGTTTTGGTGGTAGTAGTAGTAGTTGTATTAGTGGTAGTAGTAGTAGTAGTAGTAGTAGTCTGTGGGGTTAGGGCTAGGTGGTAGTAGTAGTTTTAGTATTAGTATTAGTAGCAGTTTTAGTGGTAGTAGTTGTAGTAGTAGTCTGTGGGGTTAGGGCTAGGTGGTGGTAGTAGTTTTAGTATTAGTAGTAGTAGTAGTTTTAGTGGTAGTAGTGGTAGTAGTAGTAGTAGTAGTAGTAGTCTGTGGGGTTAGGGCTAGGGGGTGGTAGTAGTTTTAGTATTAGTAGTAGTAGTAGTTTTAGTGGTAGTAGTTGTAGTAGTGGTAGTAGTAGTAGTAGTAGTAGTCTGTGGGGTTAGGGCTAGGTGGTAGTAGTAGTTTTAGTAGTAGTAGTAGTTTTAGTGGTAGTAGTTGTAGTAGTAGTTGTTTTAGTGGTAGTAGTAGTCTGTGGGGTTAGGGCTAGGTGGTAGCAGTGTTACTATAGCAAACAGAGTATTGCAGGTGGTATTGGTCTAGTGGCAACGGGGAGTGTGGAAGTCAGCTGTTATCAGCGCCTATTGCAGCATTCCAAATGGCACGCTATTCCCTATGGGTCCTGGTTAAAAGTAGTGCAATATATAGGGAATAGGGTGCAATTTGGTATACATCCTGGGTGTTTTCTCTCACCTTGAGGGCCAGGCAGTAGTCTGTGGTGGTAGCTGTGGTAGTGATAGCATGGTGTGTAGTGTGTAGGTCAGGTGTTTTCTCTCACCTTGAGGGCCAGGCAGTAGTCTGTGGGAGCCTTGTACTTGCTGCGGTACTCCTGTCCGTTGTACACATTAACATGATCCAGCTGGAGGAAACACACCAGTTCTCTGGAAGCCTGCAAGGCCGGAGAGGAGAGATGAAGGATTTAGAGTTGGCTGTCATGGCTTTCACTTCACTGGCTTTCACCTCAGGGCACAGTCCACTGGGTGGCACTCTACAGAAGACTGAGTTAAGAGGGACAGAGACCATCTTCAATCTACAGGCCAACAGACTGTTAAATACTCACCACCTTCCGCCCAATACTCAACCATGCACAGTACAAGACTGCTGCCCTACGTACATTGAACACTGGTCACTTTAATAATGTTTACGTACTGTTTTACACACTTCATCTGTATATACTGTATTATAGTCAAGGATCATTCTTTATGAACTACTGCTATACACACATACAGAGAGAGGAGACAGGGCCGGGGAGAGAGAGAGAGAGAGAGAGGAGACAGGGCCGGGGAGAGAGAGAGGACCGGGAGAGAGAGAGAGAGAGAGAGAGAGAGAGAGAGAGAGAGAGAGAGAGAGAGGAGACAGGGCCGGGGAGAGAGAGAGGACCGGGGAGAGAGAGAGAGAGAGAGGAGACAGGGCCGGGGAGAGAGAGAGGACCGGGGAGAGAGAGAGAGAGAGGAGACAGGGCCGGGGAGAGAGAGAGGACCGGGAGAGAGAGAGAGGAGACGGGGCCGGGGAGAGAGAGACAGGGCCGGGGAGAGAGAGAGAGAGAGGAGACAGGGCCGGGGAGAGAGAGAGGAGACAGGGCCGGGGAGAGAGAGAGGAGACAGGGCCGGGGAGAGAGAGAGAGAGAGAGAGAGGAGACGGGGCCGGGGAGAGAGAGAGAGAGAGAGAGGAGACGGGGCCGGGGAGAGAGAGAGAGAGAGAGGAGACAGGACCGGGGAGAGAGAGAGAGAGAGAGGAGACAGGACCGGGGAGAGAGAGAGAGAGAGAGGACCGGGGAAAGAGAGAGAGAGGAACTTCAGGCCCTCAAATATAGAAAATCATGCGGACCTGATGGCATCCTAAATGAGATGCTCAAACTCACTAGTGCAAAATTTCAATCGGCTATATTAAAACTGTTTAATTTGATCCTGAGTGTAGGTTATTTCCCTGACATCTGGAATCAAGGACTCATAACCCCAATCTTTAAGAACGGAGACAAATTTGACCCTAACAATTACAGAGACATTTGTGTGAACAGTAACCTGGGGAAGATTTTCTGTAGTATTATAAATGTAAGAGTTCTAAACTTCCTTAATAAGCACAACGTCTTGAGTAAAAGCCAAATTGGATTTATACCAAAACATCGCACGACCGATCATATTTACACCCTACACACCCTGATAGATAAACATGTCCACCAAAATAATGCCAACATATATGCTTGCTTTATCGACTTCCAAAAAGCATTTGATTCTATTTGGCATACAGGACTATTCTACAAAGTTATTGAAAGTGGTGTAGGGGGTAAAACATATGACATAATTAAATCAATGTATACTGGCAATCGTGCGCCATTAAAATTGGCAAGAAAAGAACAGAATTCTTTACCCAGGGGCGGGGCCTTCGCCAAGGTTGCAATCTGAGCCCTGCACTCTTCAATATTTACATCAACGAATTGGCCACTATTCAGCTCCTGGTGTTAGTCTCCACAATTCAGAGGTTAAATGCCTACTCTTCGCAGATGACCTGTGTCTGCTGTCACCCACAGCACATGGCCTACAGCAGAGCCTGGACCTGCTAGAGCAGTACTGCCAGACCTGGGCCCTGGCAGTAAACCCCAAAAGACTAAAATAATGATTTTCAGAGAAGATCCAGATCTCAGGAATTAGACCAAAGTTCTCAATTGGTACAAAATATATAGAGTACTGCACACACTACAACTACTTAGGTTTAAAAATAAGCTCAACTGGACACCTTAATGAGGCAGTGAATGAACTGAGAGAGAAAGCACGCAGGGCATTCTACGCAATTAAAAAACAAATTCAAATTGAAATACCTATTAAAATTTGGCTAAAACTAATTGAATGTGTCATTGAACCAATTGCACTTCATGGCAGCGAGGTGTGGGGTCCACTTTCAAAACAAGATTTCACCCAATGGGACAAACACCCCATTGAAACCCTGCATGCTGAGTTCTGTAAGATTCTCCTACATGTCCAGAGGAAAACTACAAACAATGCATGCAGGGCAGAATTAGGCCAATATCCACTAATAATAACTCAAACCCCCTCTCATATCATTACCAAGCCCTGCAATGCCAAGAGCTGAGCAAAGAAAAGAGTCCCCTCATCCAGCTGGTCCTGGGGCTGAGTTCACTAACCTGTTCTACTAACACACTGAAGCCTCAGGACCAGAACATCCAATCAATCAGAATAAAACAAATTACATCACAATTAAAACAAAACTACATCTCTCATTGGGAAACACAAGCACAAAGCAAAATGCAGTGCTATCTGGCCCTAAATCGACAGTACACCGTGGCAAACTATTTGACCATGGTTACTGATCAAAACCTTAGAAAAGCCTTGACAAAGTACAGGCTCAGTGAGCACAGCCTTGCCATTGAGAGGGGCAACCACTGCACCACAGCAGAACCTGAGACAGAACTGCATTTCCTGACAACATGTCAAAAATATAAAACAATTAGAGAGTGTCATTTCCCCAAATTTGAAACCCTTAATCAAGGTTTCAAAGACCTCTCTGATGAGAATAGGCTACCCATCCTGTTGGGGGAGGAAGCAGAGAGCTGTGGGTTGGCAGCGCACTACATTGCTGCCTGCCATAAGATGAGGGACAGTGTCTGACAGACCAATCAACCTGCACATGTCTTCTACTGTATGCTTATTGTTTTTTTTATTGTGGTTATTGTTGTCCTGTTGACAATTTTGATTATGTTCATATTATATCAAATGTAAGCTTTGGCAATATGTACATTGTTATCATGCCAATAAAGCAAATTGAATTGAGAGGACCAGAGAGAGAGAGAGAGAGAGAGAGAGAGAGAGAGAGAGAGAGAGAGAGAGAGAGAGAGAGAGAGAGAGAGAGAGAGAGAGAGAGAGAGAGAGAGAGAGAGAGAGAGAGAGAGAGAGAGATGACCTGGTAATGACCTGTGTTGTGAGCTACAGAGAGCTGGCGCCTGATGCTGCAGCTTCTGCTGTTGATGGCTTTGCTTTACTATTACATCTATAAACAGGAAATTATGTGCTAGTGACCCTTTCTCTCCTCCTCCTCCTCCTCTCCCTGCATTCAGAGGGTCCATGAGGACACAGAGCACTACGGTAAATTGACAGTGTGTCTGTCTGTCTGCCTGCCTGTCTGCAGCCTTTCCGTCTGTCTGCCGACCTTTCCCTGTGTCTGTCTGCCTTTCTGTCTGTCGGCCTGTCGGTCTTTCTGTCTGTCTGTGTGTCTGCATTTCTGTCTGTCTGCCTTTCTGTCTGCCTGCCAAGCCTGCCTGTCGGCCTACCTTTCTGTCTGTGTCTGTCTGTCAGCCTGTCTGTCGGCCTTTCTGTCTGTTGGTCTGTCTGCCTTTCTGTCTGCCAGCCTGCCTGTCTGCCGGCCTGCCTTTCTGTCTGTCTGCCATTCTGTCTGTCTGTCTGTCTGCCTGCCTTACGGTCATCTGTCTGCATTTCGGTCTGTCTTTTGGTCTGCCTGCCTGCCTGTCGGTCTGCCAGCCTGTCGACCGGCCTACCTGTTTGTCTGCCTTTCTGTCTGTCTGCCTTTCTGTCTTTGTCTGTGTCTGTCTGCCTTTCTGTATGTCTGTCGGTCTGTCTGCTTTTCTGTCAGTCTGCCTTTCTGTCTGTGTCTGTCTGTTGGCCTGTCTGTCTGTCTGCCTGCCTGCCTTTCCGTCTGCCTGCCTGTCTGTCGGTCTTCCTATCTGCCTGCCTTTCTATCTGTGTCAGGCTGACAGCCAGACAGACAGACAGACAGAAAGGCAGACAGAAAGACAGGAACTAAACCAACTTTCTATTTCCTCTGTATTATCATCAGGAACTAAACCAACTTTCATTACTAGTTTTCTGATAATACTCAATTGTACTTTTTTTTTGGGGGGGGGCCCTGCAGCACCACAGATGTTTGACTATACACACTACTAGAGTACAGGTTAGTCAGTGTGTCCACAGACGTACCTTGGCTGAGTACAGGTTAGTCAGTGTGTCCACAGACGTACCTTGGCTGAGTACAGATTAGTCAGTGTGTTCCAGTAACTTGGCTGAGTACAGGTTAGTCAGTGTGTTCCAGTACCTTGGCTGAGTACAGGTTAGTCAGTGTGTTCCAGTACCTTGGCTGAGTACAGGTTAGTCATTGTGTTCCAGTACCTTGGCTGAGTACAGGCTAGTCAGTGTGTTCCAGTACCTTGGCTGAGTACAGGTTAGTCAGTGTGTTCCAGTACCTTGGCTGAGTACAGGTTAGTCAGTGTGTTCCAGTACCTTGGCTGAGTACAGGTTAGTCAGTGTGTTCCAGTACCTTGGCTGAGTACAGATTAGTCAGTGTGTTCCAGTACCTTGGCTGAGTACAGATTAGTCAGTGTGTTCCAGTACCTTGGCTGAGTACAGGTTAGTCAGTGTGTTCCAGTACCTTGGCTGAGTACAGATTAGTCAGTGTGTTCCAGTACCTTGGCTGAGTACAGGTTAGTCAGTGTGTTCCAGTACCTTGGCTGAGTACAGGTTAGTCAGTGTGTTCCAGTAACTTGGCTGAGTACAGGTTAGTCAGTGTGTTCCAGTACCTTGGCTGAGTACAGGTTAGTCAGTGTGTTCCAGTACCTTGGCTGAGTACAGGTTAGTCATTGTGTTCCAGTACCTTGGCTGAGTACAGGTTAGTCAGTGTGTTCCAGTAACTTGGCTGAGTACAGGTTAGTCAGTGTGTTCCAGTACCTTGGCTGAGTACAGGTTAGTCAGTGTGTTCCAGTACCTTGGCTGAGTACAGGTTAGTCAGTGTGTTCCAGTACCTTGGCTGAGTACAGGTTAGTCAGTGTGTTCCAGTACCTTGGCTGAGTACAGGTTAGTCAGTGTGTTCCAGTAACTTGGCTGAGTACAGGTTAGTCAGTGTGTTCCAGTACCTTGGCTGAGTACAGGTTAGTCAGTGTGTTCCAGTACCTTGGCTGAGTACAGGTTAGTCAGTGTGTTCCAGTACCTTGGCTGAGTACAGGTTAGTCAGTGTGTTCCAGTACCTTGGCTGAGTACAGATTAGTCAGTGTGTTCCAGTACCTTGGCTGAGTACAGATTAGTCAGTGTGTTCTAGTATCTTGGCTGAGTACAGGTTAGTCAGTGTGTTCCAGTACCTTGGCTGAGTACAGGTTAGTCAGTGTGTTCCAGTACCTTGGCTGAGTACAGATTAGTCAGTGTGTTCCAGTACCTTGGCTGAGTACAGATTAGTCAGTGTGTTCCAGTACCTTGGCTGAGTACAGATTAGTCAGTGTGTTCCAGTACCTTGGCTGAGTACAGATTAGTCAGTGTGTTCCAGTACCTTGGCTGAGTACAGATTAGTCAGTGTGTTCTAGTATCTTGGCTGAGTACAGGTTAGTCAGTGTGTTCCAGTACCTTGGCTGAGTACAGGTTAGTCAGTGTGTTCCAGTACCTTGGCTGAGTACAGATTAGTCAGTGTGTTCCAGTACCTTGGCTGAGTACAGATTAGTCAGTGTGTTCCAGTACCTTGGCTGAGTACAGATTAGTCAGTGTGTTCCAGTACCTTGGCTGAGTACAGGTTAGTCAGTGTGTTCCAGTACCTTGGCTTTTCCTTTAGGCACATAGTAGATCCCAGAGGCTCTGAGCAGGAAGTATCTCTTCTTCCAGCTCTTCTTTCCATCCTCCTTCAGCCAGAGTACTCCCTCCATCTCAGGTACAGAGACGGCGCTGCCACAAAAACACTCCTACAGAGGAGAGCACACACACACACACCACACACACACACACACACACACACATGTTGCATGCACTAACAAGGTAACATTTTGAAATGACCTGAATAAATCATGTTGTGTGCATCAGTTTGTTTGGAGGTGTTATGTTGAGATCACTGTACCTCCAGTAGTGCCTCCTTGTTCCTGTCTGCCATCTCACACGTCTCCTTCCGCCCCAACAAATAGTTCTGTGATTTTCCAGAAACGGGTTAATCAGGGTATGATAGTCAAATTTAGAGCACATCACTTCAGTACGTGTTTAAAAAAATACAATCCATCAATCTAGGTATCTTACGAAGCTAGTTCACCAAGGAGCCAGCAGTGCTCACCAGCTCCCAATCTATTATTCATAGTACCATCATCTACAACATACTGACCTAGATCTGAAGGACACGCTGGGGTCTGTGTGTGTGTGTGTGTCTGTCCAGTGAGTTTGTGTACATATTAACAGTGTCTGATACTACTGAGTGTATCTATTTTGGTAAAGCATTGTATTTTGGTGCCAGTTCAGTGTATTTTGGTGCCAGTTCAGTGTATTTTGGTGAAGCATTGCGTTTTGGTGCCAGTTCAGTGTATTTTGGTGAAGCATTACATTTTGGTGCCAGTTCAGTGTATTTTGGTGAAGCATTGCGTTTTGGTGCCTGTTCAGTGTATTTTGGTGAAGCATTGTATTTTGGTGCCAGTTCAGTGTATTTTGGTGAAGCATTGTATTTTGGTGCCAGTTCAGTGTATTTTGGTGAAGCATTGTATTTTAGTGCCAGTTCAGTGTATTTTGGTGAAGCATTACATTTTGGTGCCTGTTCAGTGTATTTTGGTGAAGCATTGTATTTTGGTGCCAGTTCAGTGTATTTTGGTGAAGCATTGTATTTTGGTGCCAGTTCAGTGTATTTTGGTGAAGCATTGTATTTTGGTGCCAGTTCAGTGTATTTGTGCATTGTATAACCTGTCCTGCATCAGTTTTGTAATACAATACTGACTGGCAGGGCCTGTAGTGGGCTGGCTGGCTATTTTGGTGAAACGTATAGCCTTGGTCAGTGTATTTCTGTATCAGTTGTGTCCGGGACTAGTCTTCATTAGTGTCCAGGACTAGTCTTCATTAGTGTCCAGGACTAGTCTTCATTACTGTCCAGGACTAGTCTTCATTAGTGTCCAAGAAACTGGTCCAACATGTAGTTGCTGGCTGTAGTGTATTGGCTGTATTGACTGGCTGTCTCACCTGTGGGTTTTTGAAGAGGGCGTACTTCTCGATGCGTTCTATGAACATCAGTCTGTTCTGACTGTCTCTGGTCCAGTTCAGAAGGCTCTCCACCAGGTTCTCATGGTCCTCAAAGATACGCTCTGAGAGGAAGTGGAGAAAGAGAGAGAATATAGTGTTAGGCTGTAATAGATTCTCATGGTGATCAAAGGGAGAGATGGACTGGGTAACATCAACCCTTACACATAGACACAGCAGCCATGTCGGGACAGTAAGGAGACATTTAACCCAATACCAGTAAGATCTCATGGCTTGTGAGGTTGAAATAAAATGAAATAAAGTGCAGCTCTCGATATCGGGACTGAAGAACTGATGACAGATAGATTTGGCATAGAGATTGATGGTGAGAGAGGCTATAAGCAGGCAATAACCTCTTTGTAAAAGAGATTGATTTGGGATAGAGATTGATGATTGCTGATTGATTGATTGATGAATGACTTACCATGCTCTGGTCATATTCCCCATGCTCGGGACATATTCCCCATGCTCGGGTCATATTCCCCATGCTCGGGTCATATTCCCCATGCTCGGGTCATATTCCCCATGCTCTGGTCATATTCCCCATGCTCTGGACATATTCCCCATGCTCTGGACATATTCCCCATGCTCTGGACATATTCCCCATGCTCTGGTCCTATTCCCCATGCTCTGGTCCTATTCCCCATGCTCTGGACATATTCCCCATGCTCTGGACATATTCCCCATGCTCTGGACATATTCCCCATGCTCTGGACATATTCCCCATGCTCTAGACATATTCCCCATGCTCTGGACATATTCCCCATGCTCTGGACATATTCCCCATGCTCTGGACATATTCCCCATGCTCTGGACATATTCCCCATGCTCTGGACATATTCCCCATGCTCTGGTCATATTCCCCATGCTCTAGACATATTCACCGTAATACTAGAATATGAGTTTCCACTTTCATTCTGATGAAATGACCATCTACAGACAGTAAAATAAAATAATGACATGAATTATTCTAAATGGAATGGTAAAACCCCCTAACCTAATATGTTGGATTAGCTACAACCCCAGGCCATTAGACTATTATAACATTACAGAATGAACCATCAACCGTCCTTTACACCACTCCCAGGGGATTATAGCCTAATCCCCAACATCCTAAATGTACACTCCCAAGGGGATAATAGCCCATTCCCCAACCTCCTAAATGTACACTCCCAAGGGGATAATAGCCCATTCCCCAACATCCTAAATGTACACTCCCAAGGGGATTATAGCCCAATCCCCAACATCCTAAATGTACACTCCCAAGGGGATTATAGCCCAATCCCCAACATCCTAAATGTACACTCCCAAGGGGATTATAGCCCAATCCCCAACATCCTAAATGTACACTCCCAAGGGGATAATAGCCTAATCCCCAACATCCTAAATGTACACTCCCAAGGGGATAATAGCCTAATCCCCAACATCCTAAATGTACACTCCCAAGGGGATAATAGCCTAATCCCAACATCCTAAATGTACACTCCCAAGGGGATAATAGCCTAATCCCCAACATCCTAAATGTACACTACCAAGGGGATTATGGCCCAATCCCCAACATCCTAAATGTACACTCCCAAGGGGATTATAGCCAAATCAAGAATAGTCTGATGGGTGACAATATTCGCCTTGTGAATTATATATTAGCCTTGTGAATGATGCCCAGCATAAGAAACAATGCCTTTTTCTAATCATAGTCGCGCACACCTCATGTAACCTAGCCCCTAGGCTTATATGTTTTGGTAAGGTTTGTATCACACTAAAGTGACCAAATAACTTTTTTTAATTTAAGCACATTAATCTGCTTTACAAGGGGTGTAGAGTAGACGTCGACCGATTAATTAGGGCCGATTTTTCAAGTTTTCATAACAAATCGGTAATCGGCATTATGGTCGATTACATTGCATTCAACGAGGAAACTGCGTGGCAGGCTGACCACCTGTTACGCGAGTGCAGCAAGGAGCCAAGGTAAGTTGCTAGCTAGCATTAAACTTATCTTATAAAAAACAATCAATCTTTGCATAAATCACTAGTTAACTACACCTGGTTGATGATATTACTAGGTTAACTAGCTTGTCCTGCGTTGCATATCATCAATGTGGTGCCTGTTAATTTATCATCGAATCACAGCCTACTTCGCCAAACGGGGGATGATTTAACAAAAACACATTCGCGAAAAAAGCACAATCGTTGCACGAATGTACCTAACAATAAACATCAATGCCGATCTTAAATTGTGTCACTTTTCTTGCGTTCATTGAACCCATAGTCAGGGTATATGCAGCAGTTTGGGACGCCTGGCTTGTTGCGTACTAATACATAATTATGACATAACATTGAAGGTTGTGCAATGTAACAGCAATATTTAGACTTAGGGATGCCACCCGTTCGATAAAATACGGAAAAGTTCCGTACTTCACTGAAAGAATAAACGTTTTGTTTTCGAAATGATCGTTTATGGATTTGACCGTATTAATGACCAAAGGCTGTTGTTTATTATATTATAATGAAGTCTATGATTTGATATTTGATAGAGCAGTCTGACTGAGCGGTGGTAGGCAGCAGCAGGCTCGTAAGAATTCATTCAAACTTTCCTGCGTTTGCCAGCAGCTCTGAGCAATGCTTGAAGCACAGCGCTGTTTATGACTTCAAGCCTATCAACTCCTGAGATTAGGCTGGCAATACTAAAGTGCCTATAAGAACATCCAATAGTCAAAGATACATGAAATACAAATGGTATAGAGAGATATTCCTATAATAACCTCAACCTAAAACCTCAACTGGGAATATTGAAGAACTGGGAATATTGAAGAACTGGGAATATTGAACCACCAGCTTTCATATGTTCTCATGTTCTGAGCAAGGAACTTAAACGTTAGCTGTTTTACATGGCACATATTACACTTTTACTTTCCTCTCCAACACTGTGTTTCTGCATTATTTAAACCAAATTGAACATGTTTCATTATTTATTTGAGACTAAATAGATTTTATTTATGTATTATATTAAGTTAAAATAAAAGTGTTCATTGTTCATTCAGTATTGTTGTAATTGTCATTATTACAACAACAAAAAAGCTGATACCGATTAATTGGCCGATATATTAAAAGAGAGAGAAAAAACTGGCCGATTAATCGGTATCGGCTTTTTTTGGTCCTCCAATAATCGGCATCGGCGTTATAATCGGTCGACCTCTAGTGTAGAGCCCAACTGGCATACATACGCAGCGAGTGAGTTTAAAGTTTGGGGAAGATAATTTTCACCATAAGAATGCACCTTTATAATAAAAGCATGACATGCATAATTGCATTTACAATCACTTTTGATAATGGTGTTTCTGCGCTTATAATGTGAAGAAATAGCTTAAAACGGAACCCAAACAGTCTGCGTGCGTGCGCCATCGTGCTCCATCGTGCATACATTTATTTTGCCCCCCCACACCAAATGCCATCACGACACGCAGGTTAAAATATCAAAACAAACTCTGAACCAATTACATTAATTTGGGGACAGGTCGAAAGCATTAAACATTTATGGCAATTTAGCTAGCTAGCTTGCACTTGCTAGTTAATTTGTCCTATTTAGCTAGCTTGCTGTTGCTAGCTAATTTGTCCTGGGATATAAACATTGAGTTGTTATTTTACCTGAAATGCACAAGGTCCTCTACTCCGACAATTAATCCAAACATAAAACGGTCAACCGAATCGTTTCTAGTCATCTCTCCTCCTTCCAGGCCTTTTCTTCTCTGGACTTTATATTGCGATTGGCAACTTTCATAAATTAGGTGCATTACCGCCACTGACCTCGTTCGTCTAACAGTCACCCACGTGGGTATAACCAATGAGGAGATGGCACATGGGTACCTGCTTCTATAAACCAATGAGGAGATGAGAGAGGCAGGACTTGCAGCGCGATCTGCGTCAGAAATAAAACTGACTTCTATTTTAGCCCAGACGCTCGTTGGCGCGCGCGAGCAGTGTGGGTGCAATAATTGAATAATATAGATTTCTAAATTTATTTTGCAATGCTCTCGCACGCGACGCGAGCGGTGTAGTCATGGCTTAATAGTTTATCAACATTTATAATGTGAAGAAATAGCCCAATAGTTTATCAACATTCTAAGCAAATCTTGTCTGCTAAATGAACTAAAGTCAAAGTCACCATTACTAGTCAGTTGTACAACCGAATGCCTTCAACTGAAATGTGTCTTCCGCAAATGTGTCTTCCGCATCAGTGGGTTAACTGCCTTGTTCAGGGGCAGAACGACAGATTTTTACCTTGTCAGCTCAGGGATTCGAACTTGCAACCCTCCAGTTACAAGTCCATGCTCTAACCACTAGGCTACCTGCCGCTACCTAACTAGTGTAGCCCACAGCCATTTGGGAATAGCCAGATCAGGACCTATCATGAGGACAACTCAGAGGATGCTATTCTGTTCTTCTGAAATAGACGACATTTTCTTCATATCATGTTTCTTTAGACCTGTCTAAAATAAATAATGGATTTATTGTGAAGGTGTAGGCTATATTACATGGATTTATTGTGAAGGTGTAGGCTATATTACATGGATTTATTGTGAAGGTGTAGGCTATATTACATGGAGGTATTGTGAAGGTGTAGTCTATATTACATGGATTTATTGTGAAGGTGTAGGCTATATTACATGGAGGTATTGTGAAGGTGTAGTCTATATTACATGGATTTATTGTGAAGGTGTAGGCTATATTACATGGATTTATTGTGAAGGTGTAGGCTATATTACATGGATTTATTGTGAAGGTGTAGGCTATATTACATGGAGGTATTGTGAAGGTGTAGTCTATATTACATGGATTTATTGTGAAGGTGTAGGCTATATTACATGGAGGCATTGTGAAGGTGTAGTCTATATTACATGGATTTATTGTGAAGGTGTAGGCTATATTACATGGATTTATTGTGAAGGTGTAGGCTATATTACATGGATTTATTGTGAAGGTGTAGGCTATATTACATGGATTTATTGTGAAGGTGTAGGCTGTATTACATGGATTTATTGTGAAGGTGTAGGCTATATTACATGGATTTATTGTGAAGGTGTAGGCTGTATTACATGGATTTATTGTGAAGGTGTAGGCTATATTACATGGATTTATTGTGAAGGTGTAGGCTATATTACATGGATGTATTGTGAAGGTGTAGGCTATATTACATGGAGGTATTGTGAAGGTGTAGGCTATATTACATGGATTTATTGTGAAGGTGTAGGCTATATTACATGGATTTATTGTGAAGGTGTAGGCTATATTACATGGATTTATTGTGAAGGTGTAGGCTATATTACATGGATTTATTGTGATGGTGTAGACTATATTACATGGATTTATTGTGAAGGTGCAGGCTATATTACATGGATTTATTGTGAAGGTGCAGGCTATATTACATGGATTTATTGTGAAGGTGTAGGCTATATTACATGGATTTATTGTGAAGGTGGAGGCTATATTACATGGATTTATTGTGAAGGTGGAGGCTATATTACATGGATTTATTGTGATGGTGTAGGCTATATGACATGGATTTATTGTGAAGGTGTAGGCTATATGACATGGATTTATTGTGAAGGTGTAGGCTATATTACATGGATTTATTGTGAAGGTGTAGGCTATATTACATGGATTTATTGTGATGGTGTAGGCTATATTACATGGATTTATTGTGAAGGTGTAGGCTATATTACATGGATTTATTGTGAAGGTGTAGACTATATTACATGGATTTATTGTGATGGTGTAGGCTATATTACATGGATTTATTGTGATGGTGTAGTCTATATTACATGGATTTATTGTGATGGTGTAGGCTATATTACATGGATTTATTGTGAAGGTGTAGGCTATATTACATGGATTTATTGTGAAGGTGTAGGCTATATTACATGGATTTATTGTGAAGGTGGAGGCTATATTACATGGATTTATTGTGAAGGTGTAGGCTATATTACATGGAGGTATTGTGAAGGTGTAGGCTATATTACATGGAGGTATTGTGAAGGTGTAGTCTATATTACATGGAGGTATTGTGAAGGTATAGTCTATATTACATGGATTTATTGTGAAGGTGTAGGCTATATTACATGGAGGTATTGTGAAGGTGTAGTCTATATTACATGGATTTATTGTGAAGGTGTAGGATATATTACATGGATTTATTGTGAAGGTGTAGGCTATATTACATGGATTTATTGTGAAGGTGTAGGCTATATTACATGGATTTATTGTGAAGGTGTAGATGATCCAAAGGTCTGAATCAGTGGCTTGTAGGAAGCCAGGAGATGCTAAATGTGTTTATGTTAATTAAACGGTCAATTACCATGAGACCGACAGTTTATTTCCGTGACAATCACCAGCTGACGTAATTTCGTGACCGCCACACCCCTAAACACAACCGCCACACCTGAAGCCCACTACGTGATGCCCACACCTGTCCACGCACACACAGAAACACACAGTAGCTTCTCCTTTTAATACACATACGTACATCAAACCCCCTCACATGGAAATGTCCCACTCCTCAAGATGGTCAATATTAGACTTCCAGACCTTATCGAAAACACATCTCTTCTCTGCCCAACTTTATAAAACACAGAATCTATATATCACTACATAGTTCAGCCTTCCAGTTCGTTATTCAAGGTGCGCATGATGCTTTCCAATTTATAGCTATACATGTTTTTTTTTTCGCAGCAATTAGACCTAGGTTACACAACTTTTGTTGATATTGGTCACCAATAATGACATTTCCCAACAGACATAATCGTGGAGATGGATGGATTTAATTCCTAGACACAAGGACCACATTTACATGCGCACAGTATTCCCGGATAGAGGCTCATATCCTGCTTAGGGTCTTATTTTCGAGATAAGATGTTTGCATGCATCTTTGATATCCCATGCATCTCTGTATCCATGAATAAACAGAATATTCCTAATTTAAGTTCATATAGGTTGAATGGAACAGTAACTGAAATCTGGACAAATTGGACAGCCACAAGACGAGGACTTCAGATAGGCCTATGGCACGTCAAGGGAATTGTATCCTACTGTTCAGACGGGTTGAATGGAAACTGAAATCTGGACACTGTCTGTAGGTCTTTAACCTCTCACAGTTTAATATTAACTCCTGCAGAATTAAACATTTCTTGCAGTAAAATTATACACCAAATGTACATTTAAACGTGGGTACAGGAGTTTGAGAAATATGATTTCTTTCTTTCAGCATATTGAGAGAATGTGAACGTGCAGTTAGGGACCGTCTGTAGAAGGTGCAATCTTTGACACTGACGCAAGCAAACATTATTTCAAAATCAACATAAAATATGCACCCAAGTCAAAACTGAAGTCTTATCTTGAATGTGTTTCATCATTTTGTCAGCTTTTCATTTAATTACAACTGGTTTAACTGATGCCGTATGGACCTTTTTTTTTTTCTCACAGGACCCAATCTCTGCACCGTTTCAGAGGTATTGCACTTTCCCTCCGGTCCCTAAGCGAAACAGACAACACTACCAGTGTTAAATAGATAACTAACGCATTCGTTCTGTCAATGTAAGACGTTATTCTGCTGAGCACTACTTTATTTAGTCTTCTGGGGGCGACAAGTTATGACAGAAGAGAATCAAATCAAATCTTATTGGTCACATACACATGGTTAGCAGATGTTAATGCGAGTGTAGCAAACATGTTTGTGTCCAATGAAGTTCTTTCAGGGCCAACGAGGGATCTGCTTGTGGGGGATGTACACGGCTGTGACTATAATCGAAGACAATTCTCTTGGAAGATAATGCGGTCGGCATTTGATTGTAAGGAATTCTAGGTCGGGTGAACAAAAGGACTTGAGTTCCTGTATGTTGTTGTGATTACACCCTGAGTCGTTAAAACACAGCCTCTCTCTGGCTGTCCAGAGGACTCCCTAGAGATATAGGTTAGGTCACACGTATGGTCCCTTTGGACCTGAGGCAGAGCTGTGGACCTACATAGACTGGGGCAGAACTGTGGACCTACATAGCCTGGGGCAGAACTGTGGACCTACAAGGACTGGGGCAGAGCTGTGGACCTACATAGACTGGGGCAGAACTGTGGACCTACATAGACTGGGGCAGAACTGTGGACCTACATAGACTGGGGCAGAGCTGTGGACCTACATAGACTGGGGCAGAACTGTGGACCTACATAGACTGGGGCAGAACTGTGGACCTACATAGACTGGGGCAGAACTGTGGACCTACATAGACTGGGGCAGAACTGTGGACCTACATAGACTGGGGCAGAACTGTGGACCTACATAGACTGGGGCAGAGACTGTGGACCTACATAGACTGGGGCAGAACTGTGGACCTACATAGACTGGGGCAGAACTGTGGACCTACATAGACTGGGGCAGAACTGTGGACCTACATAGACTGGGGGCAGAACTGTGGACCTACATAGACTGGGGCAGAACTGTGGACCTACATAGACTGGGGCAGAACTGTGGACCTACATAGACTGGGGCAGAACTGTGGACCTACATAGCTTGGGGCAGAACTGTGGACCTACATAGACTGGGGCAGAACTGTGGACCTACATAGACTGGGGCAGAACTGTGGACCTACATAGACTGGGGCAGAACTGTGGACCTACATAGACTGGGGCAGAACTGTGGACCTACATAGACTGGGGCAGAACTGTGGACCTACATAGACTGGGGCAGAACTGTGGACCTACATAGACTGGGGCAGAACTGTGGACCTACATAGACTGGGGCAGAACTGTGGACCTACATAGACTGGGGCAGAACTGTGGACCTACATAGACTGGGGCAGAACTGTGGACCTACATAGACTGGGGGCAGAACTGTGGACCTACATAGACTGGGGCAGAACTGTGGACCTACATAGACTGGGGCAGAACTGTGGACCTACATAGACTGGGGCAGAACTGTGGACCTACATAGACTGGGGCAGAACTGTGTGTTCAGTGAGGCTGTACTGTGATGACAGTAGATCACACCACCAGAGAGGACACAAAAGAGGAGGGAGGGTGGACCATTTCCCTAACAGCCCCTCTCAACAGCCACCGACCCGCTCTGCTGCAGAATGTCAATGGCATTCAATGACCTCCCTCTGGGAGGCGTTTTCATATTCTAAGCGATTAAGTTTAATCTTTTCATCCCTGTAGTGGTTACCCATCCCCCCTACTGATTACAGCCAAGCCACATGCAGACAGGATTGCAGTGGCTAGTAATCCATTTGGTATTTCAGAAAATGAACTCTTATTGTGTCCTGATGGTAATTATCAATGAGGATAAAAAAACAAATAGAATCAAACAGAGACAAACGTCAGAGAAGCAGCTGATCCGTGCGTGCGTGCGTGCGTGCGTGCGCTTTACTCCACCTACCCATCTGCAGTTCGCTGATGGTCTCGACCAGGGACCAGTCAGGGCTGAAGCCACAGTGGGACTTGTCCAACAAGCCGTCCAGTACCTGTCTGACTGTCTGTCTCTCGTCCACCATCATGGTCTTAGAGCTCTCATCTGACAGGTGCACTCGGATCACCAGCTAGAAAGGGGAGGAGACACAGGATTGGTTAGATTCACATTCTGGAACGAAGAAATCTAGAATAATCCACACTAGCTGGATCACCAGCAAGGCAAACACTGGACAAACTGTCGCACTTTTCCACAGAAGTGTTGGTCACATCTGACAAACAGACCAATAATGTCCAGTATGAGGGTTCGATTAAAGCTAGTCACCAGCTAGAGGACAATACACAGGGTGAGTATAGCAGGTAACAGTTTATACTGGGTCAGATGGATTACTGACCCGGGACATTATTCCATTCTGGATACTACTCACTGGGTCAGATGGATTACCGACCCGGGACATTATGCCATTCTGGATACTACTCACTGGGTCAGACTGATTACTGACCCAGGACATTATGCCATTCTGGATACTACTCACTGGGTCAGATGGATTACCGACCCGGGACATTATGCCATTCTGGATACTACTCACTGGGTCAGACTGATTACTGACCCGAGACATTATGCCATTCTGGATACTACTCACTGGGTCAGATTGACTGACAGCATGATACAATTTCATACCTCACTGGTTGACTTTGATCTACGATTGATAACTATTTGTCACAACAGACCACTTGGATATCTACACAGACTCAGCATCTCTAGTCTACACAGACTCAGCATCTCTAGTCCACACAGACTCAGCATCTCTAGTCTACACAGACTCAGCATCTCTAGTCTACACAGACTCAGCATCTCTAGTCTACACAGACTCAGCATCTCTAGTCTACACAGACTCAGCATCTCTAGTCTACACAGACTCAGCATCTCTAGTCTACACAGACTCAGCATCTCTAGTCTACACAGACTCAGCATCTCTAGTCTACACAGACTCAGCATCTCTAGTCTACACAGACTCAGCATCTCTAGTCTACACAGACTCAGCATCTCTAGTCTACACAGACTCAGCATCTCTAGTCTACACAGACTCAGCATCTCTAGTCTACACAGACTCAGCATCTCTAGTCCACACAGACTCAGCATCTCTAGTCCACACAGACTCAGCATCTCTAGTCTACACAGACTCAGCATCTCTAGTCTACACAGACTCAGCATCTCTAGTCTACACAGACTCAGCATCTCTAGTCTACACAGACTCAGCATCTCTAGTCTACACAGACTCAGCATCTCTAGTCTACACAGACTCAGCATCTCTAGTCTACACAGACTCAGCATCTCTAGTCTACACAGACTCAGCATCTCTAGTCTACACAGACTCAGCATCTCTAGTCTACACAGACTCAGCATCTCTAGTCTACACAGACTCAGCATCTCTAGTCTACACAGACTCAGCATCTCTAGTCTACACAGACTCAGCATCTCTAGTCTACACAGACTCAGCATCTCTAGTCTACACAGACTCAGAATCTCTAGTCTACACAGACTCAGAATCTCTAGTCCACACAGACTCAGCATCTCTAGTCTACACAGACTCAGCATCTCTAGTCTACACAGACTCAGATAAAAGCAGCATGTGTGTTCTACACTCTCTGCTGTTAAACACCAGTTCTCTCAGCGCCTCTCTCCCTTCACGTCCAGTCCCTTCCCACAGCTGGCAGGAAGGGCAGAGCCGGCCGTACGCTAATCCACCAGCTCAGATATGGGCTTAACTCTGGAGGGTCATTCCATTACGTTACGCAGAGTGGCATAGAGAGTAAGATCGATAAAAAGAGAGAGAGAAAAGGGGGAATGTGGGAGACGGCGAGATGGAGCGCCTGGATCCTGCCTGTCCACTATGACCTCAGCTGTGTAACACTGGTCTGACCCAGAAACAGAGTAGAGCTGTGTAACACTGGTCTGACCCAGAAACAGAGTAGAGCTGTGTAACACTGGTCTGACCCAGAAACAGAGTAGAGCTGTGTAACACTGGCCTGACCCAGAAACAGAGTAGAGCTGTGTAACACTGGTCTGACCCAGAAACAGAGTAGAGCTGTGTAACACTGGCCTGACCCAGAAACAGAGTAGAGCTGTGTAACACTGGCCTGACCCAGAAACAGAGTAGAGCTGTGTAACACTGGCCTGACCCAGAAACAGAGTAGAGCTGTGTAACACTGGCCTGACCCAGAAACAGAGTAGAGCTGTGTAACACTGGTCTGACCCAGAAACAGAGTAGAGCTGTGTAACACTGGTCTGACCCAGAAACAGAGTAGAGCTGTGTAACACTGGTCTGACCCAGAAACAGAGTAGAGCTGTGTAACACTGGTCTGACCCAGAAACAGAGTAGAGCTGTGTAACACTGGTCTGACCCAGAAACAGAGTAGAGCTGTGTAACACTGGTCTGACCCAGAAACAGAGTAGAGCTGTGTAACACTGGCCTGACCCAGAAACAGAGTAGAGCTGTGTAACACTGGCCTGACCCAGAAACAGAGTAGAGCTGTGTAACACTGGCCTGACCCAGAAACAGAGTAGAGCTGTGTAACACTGGCCTGACCCAGAAACAGAGTAGAGCTGTGTAACACTGGTCTGACCCAGAAACAGAGTAGAGCTGTGTAACACTGGCCTGACCCAGAAACAGAGTAGAGCTGTGCAACACTGGCCAGACCCAGAAACAGAGTAGAGCTGTGTAACACCTGATCTCCAGGTATAGATAGTGAGTTATCTTCCTGTCTGACTCCTCTGTTACTATCTATAACTGGAGATCAGGTGAGTTCTCTTCCTGACTGACTCCTCTGTTACTATCTATACCTGGAGATCAGGTATCAGAGGAGTCAGTCTGGAAGAGAACTCACCTGATCTCCAGGTATAGATAGTAACAGAGGAGTCAGTCTGGAAGAGAACTCACCTGATCTCCAGGTATAGATAGTAACAGAGGAGTCAGTCAGGAAGAGAACTCACCTGATCTCCAGTTATAGATAGTAACAGAGGAGTCAGTCTGGAAGAGAACTCACCTGATCTCCAGGTATAGATAGTAACAGAGGAGTCAGTCTGGAAGAGAACTCACCTTTTTAACTTGGGCCTCCTTGATCTTCTCCAAAGCCACACGGATCTTCTCTGCCTTGGTCTTGGCAGCCTGTTCTTCCTACGGAAACACACAAACACACACACACATGAATACACAGACAAACAACACAGGTGCACACACAGAACAGCAGCACTACAGGAGAGTACAGTCTTGAGGTACTGTTGACAACAATCCTGACCCCCCCTTCTCCTCCTCCTGCCCCCATTGTTTAGAGTGGTGGGACCCCCCACCTCCATCCTGACTCCATCGCTGCTCTGTCACTTACCTGGCTTCTCCAACAAGACGGCATTCTCACTCTAAAAAAACAGCCCGTTTTTCCTGCGTTCCTTTATGGAAGAACAATACATATATTTCCAGTTTCCAGACGGTATAGAATGGAAGTGAGTGTTCGGTAAATCTGTCTCATTGTTGTCAGAACAATGCCTTGTCTTTCTAGAGATGGCTGCTGTTAAAATCCTCCCGTTGTTTCATATTTCTGCCAGATTAGCATTCGGATGGAAGCTACATTTTGAACCAAATTGTGTCCACAGTAGATTACAGGATCTGTATTCTCCTCCAGAAGAATATCACAGGAAGAGAAGTAGCAATGGAATGTGTAGCAGCAGTCCTTTCAGGTCCAGAGCACTTCCTCCAAACAATCGAAGCAGCCAGGATACCTCATAGTAAAAATAGGCCCGTAGTTAATGAACCAATCCTGTTAGTCTATACCTGTCCCGTAGTTAATGAACCAATCCTGTTAGTCTATACCTGTCCCGTAGTTAATGAACCAATCCTGTTAGTCTATACCTGTCCCGTAGTTAATGAACCAATCCTGTTAGTCTATACCTGTCCCGTAGTTAATGAACCAATCATGTTAGTCTATACCTATCCCGTAGTTAATGAACCAATCCTGTTAGTCTATACCTGTCCTTTTACTGCCAGATGAGGAGCTTCCAATCACAGACAGCGATAAGACTAGTAAGAAGATGGATCATCTGAATCTATTCCAACCCGGTTCAAAACAAACGGCCTGCTCTTGTAGTGGGACAGCCCACTCGGACAAGCGCCTCGCCAAAGAGTCCTGACAGAAACGGAGAACAGGAGAGGATCCTTTCACTGCATCACTGACAGGGAGGGATGGGATGAGAGGGGCTGGCGGTACCAACACGTACACACACAGAGACTGTTATCCCTCTCTCTCCCTCAGAACATGTGGAATCAGACTATAATCCCTGACAGTGTCGTCCTCCCTCTGGCTGAGTGGCTGCAGGGTACACTCACTCAGTCTACTAAAACCAATCAGACTCCAGATCTGGCACATCCCCATGCCACCATTTAACCAAGGGGATCCTGGTGGTTTCACCCTTTAACCAAGGGGATCCTGGTGCTTTCACCCTTTAACCAAGGGGATCCTGGTGCTTTCACCCTTTAACCAAGGGGATCCTGGTGCTTTCACCCTTTAACCAAGGGGATCCTGGTGCTTTCACCCTTTAACCAAGGGGATCCTGGTGCTTTCACCCTTTAACCAAGGGGATCCTGGTGCTTTCACCCTTTAACCAAGGGGATCCTGGTGCTTTCACCCTTTAACCAAGGGGATCCTGGTGCTTTCACCCTTTAACCAAGGGGATCCTGGTGCTTTCACCCTTTAACCAAGGGGATCCTGGTGCTTTCACCCTTTAACCAAGGGATCCTGGTGCTTTCACCCTTTAACCAAGGGGATCCTGGTGCTTTCACCCTTTAACCAAGGGGATCCTGGTGCTTTCACCCTTTAACCAAGGGGATCCTGGTGCTTTCACCATTTAACCAAGGGGATCCTGGTGGTGTCACCCTTTAACCAAGGGGATCCTGGTGGTGTCACCCTTTAATCAAGGGGATCCTGGTGGTTTCACCCTTTAACCAAGGGGATCCTGGTGCTTTCACCCTTTAACCAAGGGGATCCTGGTGCTTTCACCCTTTAACCAAGGGGATCCTGGTGGTTTCACCCTTTAACCAAGGGGATCCTGGTGCTTTCACCCTTTAACCAAGGGGATCCTGGTGCTTTCACCCTTTAACCAAGGGGATCCTGGTGCTTTCACCCTTTAACCAAGGGGATCCTGGTGCTTTCACCCTTTAACCAAGGGGATCCTGGTGCTTTCACCCTTTAACCAAGGGGATCCTCGTGGTTTTAACTAATCTATAAAATAGCAGAGAGAAGGGAAAGGTGGAGTGTAGTGGAGGATGGGGGGAGAGTAGGGGAGGATGGGGGAGAGTAGGGGAGGATGGGGGGAGAGTAGGGGAGGATGGGTGGAGTGTAGGGGAGGATGGGTGGAGTGTAGGGGAGGATGGGTGGAGTGTAGGGGAGGATGGGTGGAGAGTAGGGGAGGATGGGTGGAGAGTAGGGGAGGATGGGTGGAGAGTAGGGGAGGATGGGTGGAGAGTAGGGGAGGATGGGTGGAGTGTAGGGGATGATGGGTGGAGTGTAGGGGAGGATGAGTGGAGAGTAGGGGAGGATGGGTGGAGAGTAGGGGAGGATGGGTGGAGAGTAGGGGAGGATGGGTGGAGTGTAGGGGAGGATGGGTGGAGTGTAGGGGAAGGACGGAGGGGAGAGAATTAAGGCCCAAGCCTCTTATCAGCACCCCCCCCCCCCACTCTCATTCTGCATGGCTGCCCTAGCAACTGCGGCATTAACAGAAATATAAATAGGGGGGGTGACAGGAAGAGCTTTATATGAGAGGAGATTCCATGTGATTTATGACCATTCACATCAGACACACTGACGTGACGAGGGACCGTCATGACATTAAATGGTGTCAGTCTGTCAGGCGACTGCGCCCTCATGATACTGTGGACAGTTCTCCAACCTGTTTTACTGTATGCAATCCTATTTCACCTACATTGTGTTGATTCCACAGAGAACAAAACCTTATTTTTCGCGATTCTGGCTGAATAAAAATAGACTCCTTTTGAAATTGTCCTTTTCCCCCCACTCCTGAGTTGCTATAGCATGTGCAACGTGTTGTACTGACTAATGATGCAGAGGAGAAGTGGGATATAGCAATATGGCTGAACGGAGTCCGTCGGGCCGCTGTTTCTCAGTGAGGTATCACTGACATAGTTGAGCTCTGAGGCTGGATACATACAGTTAGGGAAAAAAGTATTTGATCCCCTGCTGATTTTGTACGTTTGCCCACTGACAAAGAAATGATCAGTCTATAATTTTAATGGTAGGTTTATTTGAACAGTGAGAGACAGAATAACAACAAAAAAATCATCTCTTAAAGGGAGGGCTCCCTAATCTCAGTTTGTTAACTGTATAAAATTCACCTGTCCACAGAAGCAATCAATCAATCAGATTCCAAACTCTCCACCATGGCCAAGACCAAACAGCTCTCCAAGGATGTCTGGGACAAGATTGTAGACCTACACAAGGCTGGAATGGGCTACAAGACCATCGCCAAGCAGCTTGGTGAGAAGGTGACAACAGTTGGTGCGATTATTCGCAAATGGAAGAAACACAAAAGAACTGTCAATCTCCCTCGGCCTGGGGCTCCATGCAAGATCTCACCTCGTGGAGTTGCAATGATCATGAGAACGGTGAGGAATCATCCCAGAACTACACAGGAGAATCTTGTCAATGATCTCAAGGCAGCTGGGACCATAGTCACCAAGAAAACAATTGGTAACACACCATGCCGTGAAGGACTGAAATCCTGCAGCGCCCGAAAGGTCTCCCTGCTCAAGAAAGTACACATACATACCTGTCTGAAGTTTGCCAATGAACAGGACAACTGGGTGAAAGTGTTGTGGTCAGATGAGAACAAAATGGAGCTCTTTGGCATCAACTCAACTCGCCGTGTTTGGAAGAGGAGGAATGCTGCCTATGACCCCAAGAACACCATCCCCATCGTCAAACATGGAGGTGGAAACATTATGCTTTGGGGGTGTTTTTCTGCTAAGGGTACTGGACAACTTCACCGCATCAAAGGGACGATGGACGGGGCCATGTACTGTCAAATCTTGGGTGAGAACCTCAGCCAGGGCATTGAAAATGGGTCGTGGATGGGTATTCCAGCATGACAATGACCCAAAATACATGGCTAAGGTAACAAAGGAGTGGCTCAAGAAGAAGCACATTAAGGTCCTGGAGTGGCCTAGCCAGTCTCCAGACCTTAATCCCATAGAAAATCTGTGGAGGGAGATGAAGGTTCGAGTTGCCAAACGTCAGCCTCGAAATCTTAATGACTTGGAGAAGATCTGCAAAGAGGAGTGGGACAAAATCCCTCCTGAGATGTGTGCTAACCTGGTGGCCAACTGCAAGAAACATCTGACCTCTGTGATTGCCAACAAGGGTTTTGCCACCAAGTACTGAGTCATGTTTTGCAGAGGGGTCAAATACTTATTTCCCTCATTAAAATGCAATTCCATTGATAACATTTTTCACATGCATTTTTCTGGATTTTTTTTTGTTATTCTGTCTCTCACTGTTCAAATAAACCTAGAGTTTGGAATCTGATTGATCGATTGCTTCTGTGGACAGGTGTATTTTATACAGGTAACAAACTGAGATTAGGAGCGGTCCCTTTAAGAGTGTGCTCCTAATAAAAGACGCCTGGGAGCCAGAAATCTTTCTGATTGAGAGGGGTCAAATACTTATTTCCCTCATTAAAATGCAAATCAATTTATAACATTTTTCACGTGTTTTTCTGGATTGTTTTGTTGTTATTCTGTCTCTCACTGTTTAAATAAACCTACCATTAAAATTATAGACTGATCATTTCTTTGTCAGTGGGCAAATACTTTTTTCCCCTCACTTTATTCAGTCCCCTTGACTTTTTCCACGTGTTGTTACATAATATCCTCTTAGGGATCATTGGGGCGCTATGTTCCTTTTGTTAGAAAAAGTCATTGTTCATATCCATAAATCTCCGTTTGGTTGGCGCGTTATGTTCAGAAAATCTACCGTCCTCTTGCCCATTGTACAGGGAAGAGAAAGCGTTCAAATTATACCTATCAACTTTGCCCAAACAAATCAAACATCGTTTATAATGTATCCTTAGGTATCCTTTTATGAATATTAACTATAATATTTCACACGGATAATAACCTGGGCGATAGAAAAGACAAATCCCGAGGAGCGCGCTCACGGTCTCGCGCGCAAAACACAAAGGGCACTTCCTCTATCCACTTACATAATCTTCTTCTGAACGGTTGTTATTCAAGGTAAACTCATGAAACCTTGTCTTAAGACTTGACATCTAGTGGAAGCCATAGGTACTGCAACCTGGGTCCTGGGTTAAAGCAGATCCCATAGACAACCATTGGAAAAGAGGGCATGTCACACAAAAAAACGTTCAGTTCTGTTATACTCACAGACATTATTTTAACAGTTTTAGAAACTTCAGAGTGTTGTCTATCCAATAGTACTACTTATGTGCATATCCTAGTTTCTGGGCCTGAGTGGCAGGCATTTTACTTTGGGCACGCCAGACTCTCCAAAACCGACACCACTGCTGCTGCTCCCTAACAAGATAACAGCCTTATTCTAAAATTGATTAAATTAGTTTTTTTTCCTCATCAATCTACACACAATACCCCATAATGACAAAGCAAAAACAGGTTTAGACATTATTGCACATTTATAAAAAAAATTAAACTGAAATATTACATTTACATAAGCATTCAAACCCTTTACTCAGTACTTTGTTGAAGCACCTCTGACAGCGATTAAAGCCTAGAGTCTTCACAAGCTTGGCACACCTGCATTTGGGGAGTTTTACCCATTCTTCTCTGCAGGTCCTCTCAAGCTGTCAGGTTGGATGGGGAGTGTCGCTTCAGAGCTATTTTCTGGTCTCTCCAGAGATGTTCGATCTGGTTCAAGTCCGGGCTCTGGCTGGGCCGATACTTGTCCCGAAGTCACTCCTGCATTGTCTTGGCTGTGTGCTTAGGGACGTTGTCCTGTCTGAGGTCCTGAGCACTCTGGAGCAGGTTTTCATCAAGGATCTCTCTGTACTTTGCTCCGTTCAATCCTGACTAGTCTCCTAGTCCCTGCCGCTGAAAAACATCCCCACAGCATGATGCTGCCACCACCATGCTTCACCGTAGGGATGGTGCCAGGTTTCCTCCAGATGTGACGCTTGACATTCAGGCCAAATAGACCAAACAATCTTGTTTCTCATGGTCAGAGTCCTTTAGGTGCCTTTTGGCAAACTCCAAGCGAGCTGTCATGTGCCTTTTACTGAGTAGTTGCTTTCGTTTGGCCACTCTTACTATGAAAGGCCTGATTGGTGGAGTGCCACAGTGATGGTTTTGGGCAGCTCCATGGTAAGAAATGTGACTGTTCCTGGTTTAAAAATAATGTCCTATCCCGGAGCTCAAGTAAATGTCATTACTAAGCTGCTCCTGAATGCACTACATCAGGACATGGACATCGATTCTATCCTAGTCCATGTGGGTCTTAATGACATTACTAAGCTGCTCCTGAATGTACTACGTCAGGACATGGACATTGATTCTATCCTAGTCCATGTGGGTCTTAATGACATTACTAAGCTGCTCCTGAATGTACTACGTCAGGACATGGACATTGATTCTATCCTAGACCATGTGGGTCTTAATGACATTACTAAGCTGCTCCTGAATGTACTACGTCAGGACATGGAAATCAATTCTATCCTAGTCCATGTGGGTCTTAATGACATTACTAAGCTGCTCCTGAATGTACTACGTCAGGACATGGAAATCGATTCTATCCTAGTCCATGTGGGTTTTAATGACATTATGAAGGGCAGCTCTGAACAGTTGGAAACTGGATTTTAATGAGCTGATTGACTCTCTGCTAGACTCTAATAAAAAGACCCATCATATCTGGCCCGGTGCCCTCTCTGAATCAAGGCATTGAATGCTTTAGCAGGATTCTCTCTTCACAACTGGCTACGTGATTATTGCAGCTCAACGGGTGTAAATATTGTTGACAATTTCGATACCCTTTGGAAACAAAACATGTTTTATATGGAGGATGGGATCCACTAAAATAATTTGGGTTCCTGGATCCTTTCACAGCATTATAAGGCTGCGTTGAGACAATGACTTATCAATGACCCAAGCCCAGCTCAGTTAATCCCTACCATTGCGCCCCTGAGTTGTCATAATGCTTCAGCATATGTACATTATACCAGGGGGCGTTGGAAGACAATGTAAGTAACCTAATGTATGTCCCTCTTACTGCCCTGAATGCCTCTGTTGATCCTACAGCTATTGTTTGCAGTAATCATGTGCCTATGAACCAGAGTTATACTGTTAGCACTGAGGCAGGGTGTGCCCTAGGAGGAAGTCCACTGTGTGCAGCTCACCCTGCACTAACATAAATAACATGAGAATATCTACTGCTGCTAAGCTTCCCAGTGAAGCAATGAAAACAAGCAAGCATCCCAGAAGAAAAGTGCTCAAAATACACCACGTTAACATATGTAGCTTAAGAAACAAGGTTCATGAAATGAATAACTTGTTAGTAACAGATGACATTCACATTCTCTGAAACTCACTTAGATAACTTTGATGCAGTGGTAGCAATAGAAGGTTATAACATTTACAGAAAATACAGAAATGCCAATGGTGGAGGTGTTGCTGTTTTATATTCAGTACCACATTCCAGTAAAGAATAGAGAGGATCTCATGTTAAATACTGTTGAAGTAATATGGCTACAGGTTCATCTGCCTCACCTAAAGCCCATTCTGGTGGAAAGCCGCTATAGACCACCAAGTGCTAACAGTCAATATCTGGATAAATGTGTGAAATGCTTGATAATGTATGTGATATCAACAGAAGTATGTTTTCTGAGTGAAAATATAAAATATTGACTGGCTTTCATCAAGCTGCCCACTCAGGAAAAAGCTTCAAATTGTAACCAGTGCCTGCAACCTGGATCAGCTTATCAGTCAACCGTACCAGGGTAGTTACAAACAGCACAGGAATTAAATCATCAACATGTATTGATCACATCTTTACTAAATGCTGCAACATTTTGCTTGAAAGCAGTATCCAAATCCATCGGGTGTAGTGATCACAATATAGTAGCCATATCTAGGAAAACCAAAGTTCCAAAGGCGGGGCCTAATATAGTGGATAAAAGGTCATACACTAAGTTTTGTATTCCTATGTTGTTGATGTAAATAATATTTGTTGATCAGTGGTGAATAACTTGTTTAATTGTATTTATTTAACCTTTATTGAACCAGTCAGTTAAGAACAAAGTCTTATTTACAAATTCTTATATATCCCAATCACAGCTAGTTGTGATACTGCCTGGATTACAGGCACTGAGATGCAGTGCCTTAGACCGCTGCGCCACTCGGGAGTCCCAATGAGGAGCAAACAGACGTTGCACTTGACACATTTATGAAATATACTAATAAGCATGCACCTATTAAGAAAATGACTGTAAAAACTTAAATCCATGTGGATTGATGAGGACTTTAAATTGTATAGTTGAGAGGGATGAGACTAAAGGAATGGAAAATAAGTCTGGCAGTACAACTGATTGGCAAACGTACTGCAAATTGAGAAATCATGTGACTAAACTGAATGAAAAGAAGAAGAAACTACAATATGAAACAAAAGATAAATGACGAAAACAATAGTTAAAAAACTTTGGAGCACCTTAAATGAAATTTTGGGAAAAAAGACAAAACTCAGCTCCATCATTCAATCATCACAAAACCCAATGATATTGGCAATTACTTTAATGCTTTTTTTTTTTATTGGCAAGATTAGCAAACTTAGCCACGACATGCCAGCAACAAACACTGACACTATACATCCAAGTATAACTGACCAAATTATGAAAGACTAGAACTGTAATTTTGAATTCCTTAAAAGTGAGTGTGGAAGAGGTGAAAAGATCGTTGTCTATCAACAATGACAAGCCACCAGGGTTTCACAACTTGGCTAGAAAATTATAATAGCAGACGATATTACCATTCCTATTTGCCAAATTTTCAATTTAAGCATACTAGAAAGTGTGTGCCCTCAGGCCTTGAGGGAAGCTAAAGTAATTCCGTTACCTAAGAATAGTAAAGCCCCCTTTACTGGCTCAAATAGCATGTTACCAACCTTTAGTAAAGTTTTGGAAAAAATTGTGTTTGACCAGATACACTATTTTACAGTAAACAAATTGACAGACTTTCAGCACGCTTATAGGGACGGACATTCAACAAGCACAGCACTTACACACATGACTGATGATTAGCTGAGAGAAATTTATGGTAAAAATATTGTGTGGGCTGTTTTGTTAGACTTCAGTGCAGCTTTGGACATTACCGATCATAGTCTGCTGCTGGAAACACTTGTGTTATGGCTTTACAATCCCTGCTATATTGTGGATAAAGAGTTACCTGTTTAACTGAACACAGAGGGTGTGCTTTAATGGAATTCCCCAGGGCAGCTGTCTAGGCCCCTTAATAAATTAGTCCTAGTCCCTTTTGGCAAACTCCAAGCGGGCTGTCATGCCTTTTACTGGAGAGTGGCTTCCGTCTGGCCACTCTACCATAAAGGCCTGATTGATGGAGTGCTGCTGAGAAGGTTGTCTTTATGGAAGGTTCTCCCATCTCCACAGAGGTACGCTGGAGTCTGTGTTCTTGGGTTCGGGTTCTTGGTCACCTCCCTGACCAAGGACCTTCACCCCCGATTGCTCAGGTTGGCCGGGCGGTCAGGTATAGGAAGAGTCTTGGTGGTTCCAAATTTCTTCCATTTAAGAATGATGGAGGCCATTGTGTTCATGTGGACTTTCAATGCTGCAGAAATGTTTTGGTCCCCTTCCCCAGATCTGTGCCTCGACACAATCCTGTCTCGGCGCTCTATGGACACTTCCTTCTACCTCATGGCTTGGTTTTTGCACTGACATTTACTGTCAACTGTGGGACCTTATATAGACAGGTGTGTTCCTTCCAAAATCATGTCCAATAAATTGAATTTACCACAGTGCTTAAGTCACATAATACGTTGCATGGACTCACTGTGTGCAATAACAATGTTAAACTTTGTTTCGAGCAGCCGAGCAGTGAATTTCAAACAGAGATTCAACCACAAAGACCAGGGAGGTAATTCCAATGCCTCGCAAAGAAAGGAACCTATTGGTAATAACACAAAAAGCAGACATTGAATATCCCTTTGAGCATGGTGAAGTTATTAATGACACTTTAGATGGTGTAATCAATACACCCAGTCACTACAATAATATAGGCATCCTTCCTAACTCAGTTGCCAGAGAGGAAGGAAACCACTCAGGGATTTCACCATGAGGCCAATGGTGACTTTAAAACAGTTACAGAGTTTAATGGCTGTGGTAGGAGAAAACTGAGGATGGATCAAACAACATTGTAGTTACTCCACAATACTAACCTAAATTACAAAGTGAAAAGAAGGAAACCTGTACAGAATCAAAAATATTCAAAAACATGCATCCTGTTTGCAACAAGGCACTAAAGTAATACTGCAACAACAAAAGTGGCAAACCAATTCACTTTTTGCCCCGAATATCAAGTGTTGTTTGGGGCAAATCCAATACATACTGAGTGACACTCTCCATATTTTCAAGCATTGTATTCATCATATTATGGGTATGCTTGTAATCGTTCAGGACTGGGGAGTTTCAGGATACCAATCTCCTGTGATGGATTTTGTTTCTTTTAGGATGTAGCTTTAATATTGCAGATAGATTGTAGCTTCCATCAATGTAATTGTCTGCATCACTTCCAATTCTCCATATATGTTTTTGCAAATACATGTATACACATACATACATATGTATATATACACACACAAAAAATGTATATATACATTTCCCTTATTACCCTCCAACACTACCTCCCCCAATTGGAGCAAACTAGTGAACAACAACGCTTAGGCCTGTACATCCAGCTTATACATACTATATACAATACTATATACACACTATACACAATACTATATACAATACTATATACACACTATATACACACAGTACTATATACAGTACTATATACAGTACTATATACAGTACTGTGCAAAAAGTTGAAAAAATGCTGTAAAATAAAAAAAGTATTTCAAAAATAGATATGTTAATATACTATATTTATCCATTAACTAATCAATGTAAAGTGAGTGAACAGAAGAAAAATCTAAATCAAATCCATATTTGGTGTGACCACCCTTTGCCTTCAAAACAGCAGCAATTCTTCAAGGTACACTTGCACAAAGTCAGGGATTTTGGAGGCATATAGTCAGGTGTATGATTAACCAATTATACCAAACAGGAGCTAATGATCATCAGTTCAACATGTAGGTTGAAACACAATCATTAACTGAAACAGAAACTGCTGTGTAGGAGGAATACAACTGGGGTGAGGAACAGCCAAACTCCGCTAACAAAGTGAGGTTGCTGAAGACAGTTTACTGTCAAAAGTCATACATCATGGCAAGACTGAGCACAGCAACAAGACACAAGGTGCATCAGCAAGGTCTCTCCCAGGCAGACATGTCAAGGCAGACAGGGGTTTCCAGATGTGCTGTCGAAGCTTTTGAAGAAGCACAAAGAAACGGGCAACGTTGAGGACCGTAGACGCAGTGGTCGGCCAAGGAAACTTACTGTAGCAGATGAAAGACATGCTTTACTTCCCTTCGCAATCGGAAGATGTCCAGCAGCGCCATCAGCTCAGAACTGGCAAAAAAACAGTGGGACTCTGGTACACCCATCTACTGTCCGGAGAAGTTTGGTCAGAAGTGGCCTTCATGGAAGACTTGCGGCCAAAAAGGCATACCTCCGACGTGGAAACAAGACCAAGCGACTCAACTCTGCTTGAAAACACAGGAACTGGGGTGCAGAAAAATCTGGACTGATGAGTCAAACATTTGGCTGTGGCAGTAGGCAGCTTGTTGCCCGAAGGGCTGGAGAGCGGTACATGAATGAGTGTCTGCAGGCAACAGTGAAGCATGGTGGAGGTTCCTTGCAAGTTTGGGGCTGCATTTCTGCAAATGGAGTTGGGGATTTGGTCAGAATTAATGGTCTCCTCAAAGCTGAGAAGTACGGGCAGATCCATCATGCAAAACCCTCATGGAGCCATCTGATTGGCCCCAAATGTATTCTGCAGCATGACAATGACCCCAAACATACAGCGAAAGTCATTAAGAACTTATCTTCAGCGTAAAGAAGAACAAGGAGTCCTGTAAGTGATGGTATGGGCCCCGACAGAGCCCTGATCTCAACATCGTCAAGTCTTTCTGGGATTACATGAAGAGAGAGGAGCACCTGAGGCTGCCTAAATCCATAGAAGAACTGTGGTTAGTTCTCCAAGATGTTTGGGCCAACCTACCTGCTGAGTACCTAGAAGAATTGATGCTGTTTTGAAGGCAAAGGGTGGTCACACCGAATATTGCTTCTGTTTGGACACCTTGCCTGAAACACGTTAACTGTGACCCTACTTAAACGCTATATAGTCCTATTAGTCCAACTGACCTAACTCCATATTCATATCCTGGTCATCAGCTCTCTGTTTCCATGTGTTATACATATTCATATCCTGGTCATCAGCTCTCTGTTTCCATGTGTTATACATATTCATATCCTGGTCATCAGCTCTCTGTTTCCATGTGTTATACATCTCCATATCCTGGTCATCAGCTCTCTGTTTCCATGTGTTATACATCTCCATATCCTGGTCATCAGCTCTCTGTTTATTTATTTAATTTGATTTATTTTACCTTGACTTGGTTTGGGTGGATGGGTCAGCCCAGTTCAGACACATGTTGACTTGGTTTGGGTGGATGGGTCAGCCCAGTTCAGACACATGTTGACTTGGTTTGGGCGGATGGGTCAGCCCAGTTCAGACACATGTTGACTTGGTTTGGGCGGATGGGTCAGCCCAGTTCAGACACATGTTGACTTGGTTTGGGCGGATGGATCAGCCCAGTTCAGACACATGTTGACTTGGTTTGGGCGGATGGGTCAGCCCAGTTCAGACACATGTTGACTTGGTTTGGGCGGATGGGTCAGCCCAGTTCAGACACATGTTGACTTGGTTTGGGCGGATGGGTCAGCCCAGTTCAGACACATGTTGACTTGGTTTTGGGCGGATGGGTCAGCCCAGTTCAGACACATGTTGACTTGGTTTGGGCGGATGGGTCAGCCCAGTTCAGACACATGTTGACTTGGTTTGGGCGGATGGGTCAGCCCAGTTCAGACACATGTTGACTTGGTTTGGGCGGATGGGTCAGCCCAGTTCAGACACATGTTGACTTGGTTTGGGCGGATGGGTCAGCCCAGTTCAGACACATGTTGACTTGGTTTGGGCGGATGGGTCAGCCCAGTTCAGACACATGTTGACTTGGTTTGGGCGGATGGGTCAGCCCAGTTCAGACACATGTTGACTTGGTTTGGGCGGATGGGTCAGCCCAGTTCAGACACATGTTGACTTGGTTTGGGTGGATAGGTCAGCCCAGTTCAGACAGTGTCCATTTCCATGCCTGTAGCTAAATACTATGTTTTCAAGCAGTTTAGTCATCTCAAACACATACAATCCATTCTAATGGTATTGGTAAACCACATAGTACACACACACACACACACACACACAGTACAGTCAATTACTCTGCATTCAGTACATGGAACTGCAGTTGACCTTACTCATCCCTGTGGAACGTGAGAGAGGTACATAGACTGCAGAGCCCATCAGGAGGAGGAGGAGGATGGGGAGCCATCAGGAGGAGGAGGATGGGGAGCCATCAGGAGGAGGAGGAGGGGGATGGGGAGCCATCAGGAGGAGGAGGATGATGGGGAGCCATCAGGAGGAGGAGGAGGAGGAAGAGGAGGAGGATGGGGAGACATCAGGAGGAGGAGGAGGAGGATGGGGAGACATCAGGAGGAGGAGGAGGGGGATGGGGAGACATCAGGAGGAGGAGGAGGAGGATGGGGAGCCATCAGGAGGAGGAGGAGGGGGATGGGGAGCCATCAGGAGGAGGGGGATGGGGAGCCATCAGGAGGAGGAGGAGGGGGAAGATGGGGAGCCATGAGGAGGATGGGGAGCCATCAGGAGGAGGAGGAAGATGGGGAGCCATCAGGAGGAGGAGGATGATGGGGAGCCATCAGGAGGAGGAGGAGGAGGGGGAAGATGGGGAGCCATGAGGAGGATGGGGAGCCATCAGGAGGAGGAGGAGGATGGGGAGCCATCAGGAGGAGGAGGAGGAGGGGGAAGATGGGGAGCCATGAGGAGGATGGGGAGCCATCAGGAGGAGGAGGAAGATGGGGAGCCATCAGGAGGAGGAGGAGGGGGAAGATGGGGAGCCATGAGGAGGATGGGGAGCCATCAGGAGGAGGAGGAGGATGGGGAGCCATCAGGAGGAGGATGGGGAGCCATCAGGAGGAGGAGGAGGAGGAGGATGATGGGGAGCCATCAGGAGGAGGAGGAGGAGGATGGGGAGCCATCAGGAGGAGGGGGATGGGGAGCCATCAGGAGGAGGAGGAGGGGGATGGGGAGCCATCAGGAGGAGGAGGAGGAGGATGATGGGGAGCCATCAGGAGGAGGGGGAAGATGGGGAGCCATGAGGAGGATGGGGAGCCATCAGGAGGAGGAGGAGGATGATGGGGAGCCATCAGGAGGAGGAGGAGGAGGATGGGGAGCCATCAGGAGGAGGAGGAGTAGGATGGGGAGCCATCAGGAGGAGGAGGAGGAGGATGGGGAGCCATCAGGAGGAGGAGGAGGAGGAGGATGGGGAGCCATCAGGAGGGAGGAGGAGGATGGGGAGCCATCAGGAGGAGGAGGAGGAGGAGGAGTAGCTATCACGAGGAGGGCGACAGAGGAAGAGCTAGGGGAAGGGGAGTCAGGGCAGGAGGGAGAGAGGGAAGAAGAGAGGGATAACATGCAACATGCAGGAGGATGCTTGGGGAAAATGACTGTCTCCCTCTCATGGTCTGTAGAAGTCATCATTACGGTATCACATTATGATAACTAGTCTAGATACACTGTATAATCCTACTCTATAGCAGGGGGTCCTCCTCCCCCAGTTATTTTATTTGAAAGGAACTCAATCCGGCTTTAAAAACGTACTCTTGAAAGGTATAATAGTAGAATGCTGTAGTGCACCGTCAGTTCCTCTCGTCATGTCAGTCATTACAGACCTTAGAGAGATATTTATAACTGGTCAGAAGTTTTTAGCCCATAGATAGTTGAATACATGAATACACATTAGACATGGCAAAATGTATAAAAATGGCTAGAAAAGTAGCTTTAAAACTGCAAAATGTTCTTTGCACCCCATGACAAAATGTGTAGAATTGCAGGAAATTCGCTTTAAAACCTGCTGGAAGGAGGACCCCAAGCGAAAAAGCTTTGGAACTTCTAGGAAATACTACTGTATAGAACGATCTTAACCTATAGAAAATAAAAAAACACATCTATTAACAACCAGAGGGTATGACATTACGAGAGGGAGGGGTTCATTGTTGCATTGAGGGTGTGGTTAAAAAAAGCCACCAATGAGAGAATTGCTTGATTGCATGCAGGGCGAAGAGACAAGCGAAGGAGGAAGAGTCACCTTGGTCAGCAAGTGAGAGGGTTTTCCGGCTATATTTCTCAGAATCAGGGAGGTTTCCCTGTCCAGATAGGAGTGCTTGGTGCAGAACGGAGAGGAGAGAGGAGAAGAAGAAGAGACACAAGGAACGTTAGTGAAACCAGTGATTGGCAATGAACAAATTGTGCATTTGATATCAGTTTGTGGAAGCATAGAAAAAAAATCTGATCAAGATAAAGAAGCAAAATGATCAGAATCAGAAAGAAGTAGATCAGAATCATTGTAACACAGTAGTGGAATAAAATCACAGTAGTGGAATAAAATCACAGTAGTGGAATAAAATCACAGTAGTGGAATAAAATCACAGTAGTGAAATAAAATCACAGTAGTGGAATAAAATCACAGTAGTGGAATAAAATCACAGTATGCCATTGTTAACTTGACTCAAATCTTTTGTCATACGGCACGAAACCTGGAGCTCAAGATTAACAAATCAAACAAAACGTTGTAATCTGAGCGCTCTGCAGGTCCGGAGACGTGTCAAATACTTTTGCTATTTTCACTGCGGAAATTATGAGTGCAACAGCTGATGGTACAAAAGGGCGGAGCTTTGATGAATAAATGCATTTTAAGTGTGATGAGGGCTTGGCCATTCACTGGCCAATCAACGCATCCCATGGCCATTTTCTCCAGTTCTGTAGACTTACTGACGGTCTTTGGGTGGTAATCAACTCCAATTTGGCTGGGGGGGGCACGGAATATACTCTTCCTAGTCCATTGTGGATTGATAGTTTGTTAAATAGCATATGCTACAGTAACGAGTGATGGCGACAGTGGGGGGGGGACTGTTTGCTCAATATGTTTGGAGTGACAGTCAACATTGTTGGCTTCAACATGTATAGGCCTTTACACAACAGACTTCTCCTGAAATACTAGGCTGAGTACTATCTAGATCCTGGTGAGGACGATGAGCAGGCATATGAGCTTCCCTGAGATTGTGGTTGTGCAAAGCCAGTTTCACCAGGTGTCCGGATGACCGGTCTCAGACGATCCCCCCCGCAGGGGAAGAAAGCCAGATGTCCTGGGCTGGCATGGTTACACGTCGTCTGCGGTTGTGAGTAGTGCCAAATTCTCTAATGCAAGATTTGAGGCGGCGGCTTATGGCATAGAAATTCTCTGGCAACAACATGATAAGGAGGTTGAAGAGGACGATTTGAATTTAGAACTAACAGTAGTGTAATGATGAGCATATGTTATGCCTGTTTATCAGCATTGGTGCTCATGTGAATAATTTGACCGTGTGCCTTGCGGGTTGATATACCATTCTTTTTCACGTTTTCATTTTGTAAAAATGAATCTGTTACCGGGACTGTTTTACTTACTATATATATATATATCTCTCTATATCTCTCTATATCTCTCTATATCTCTATATATCTCTATATATCTCTATTACTTATTACATTTACTGTTATTAACTAAAACGTGCTATGTGTTGCAGGAAGCCTTTGGAATCATGCGAAAACAATATCCTTGACTGTGTCCAAGTTGATGAGCCGACAGGGGGAAACTAAACTCATTTCACACATAATAAGACCAGCATAAAGATTAAATTGACAATAGTCCGATGACAATATTATCAGTGGTGAGATTTACAAAGATGCTGCCGTCTCTTCATGGTACATTGACAGACGCATTGGAAAGGAGCATCACTGTATCAAATCCTCCTCCAGAGTCACATGCAGACAAAACATAGTGATTTCCATACCGTATCAGAAAGATCAAGTTTCTGCAGTTTCTTGGGACACTTACCTTTAACTCAACATTCAAGGGTTGCTGCTCTATTTCTAAATTTTACAGGAATATCTGCGCTGTCCACGCATTCAGCACATGACCCATCCACTGTCCACGCATTCAGCACATGACCCCTCCACTGTCCACGCATTCAGCACAGGACCACTCTGCTGTCCACGCATTCAGTTATTTTACTTATAGCCTAAAGTAACAAACTAATGAATATGATATGTCTTTGAAATAGTTTTTTAGTATTCTAATCTTAGCTAAGACCTTTATAAACACAACCAAATGATTATTCTTCAGATAGCATATGTCCTATGTATTTATTAGGTTGTTAGAATGTTGATGCGTTTTGGCTGGGAAGTGCTCCAAATTAGTTTTAGGCTAGGACTTTGTAGCATTTCCTTGACTATCTAAACAAATAACTATTGTTTTTGTGTGTTTTGTCCTGTATTTCTTCATTTAATTAATAAAAATAAAAAGTGTCTGTGTCTCTTAGAACTGGGTCATGTCTGGTAGCACATTGTAAACCGTTAGCACGACATGAGTAAAAGTAAGGAGAAACAGAAAATATTTATTTAAAACAAACACTAAGTGATCCATGTGTAACAGGTGTACAATGTACATTATGTACACTGCTCAAAAAAATAAAGGGAACACTAAAATAACACATCATAGATCTGAATGAATGAAATAATCTTATTAAATACTTTTTTCTTTACATAGTTGAATGTGCTGACAACAAAATCACACAAAAATTATCAATGGAAATCAAATTTATCAACCCATGGAGGTCTGGATTTGGAGTCACACTCAAAATTAAAGTGGAAAACCACACTACAGCCTGATCCAACTTTGATGTAATGTCCTTAAAACAAGTCAAAATGAGGCTCAGTAGTGTGTGTGGCCTCCACGTGCCTGAATGACCTCCTACAACGCCTGGGCATGCTCCTGATGAGGTGGCGGATGGTCTCCTGAGGATCTCCTCCCAGACCTGGACTAAAGCATCCGCCAACTCCTGGACAGTCTGTGGTGCAACGTGGCGTTGGTGGATGGAGCGAGACATGATGTCCCAGATGTGCTCAATTGGATTCAGGTCTGGGGAACGGGCGGGCCAGTCCTTAGCATCAATGCCCTTCTCTTGCAGGAACTGCTGACACACTCCAGCCACATGAGGTCTAGCATTGTCTTGCATTAGGAGGAACCCAGGGCCAACCGCACCAGCATATGGTCTCACAAGGGGTCTGAGGATCTCATCTCGGTACCTAATGGCAGTCAGGCTACCTCTGGCGAGCACATGGAGGGCTGTGCGGCCCCCAAAGAAATGCCACCCCACACCATGACTGACCTACCGCCAAACCGGTCATGCTGGAGGATGTTGCAGGCAGCAGAACGTTCTCCACGGGCGTCTCCAGACTCTGTCACGTCTGTCACGTGCTCAGTGTGAACCTGCTTTCATCTGTGAAGAGCACAGGGCGCCAGTGGCGAATTTGCCAATCTTGGTGTTCTCTGGCAAATGCCAAACGTCCTGCACGGTGTTGGGCTGTAAGCACAACCCCCACCTGTGGACGTTGGGCCCTCATACCACCCTCATGGAGTCTTTTTCTGACCGTTTGAGCAGACACATGCACATTTGTGGCCTGCTGGAGGTCATTTTGCAGGGCTCTGGCAGTGCTCCTCCTTGCACAAAGGCGGAGGTAGTGGTCCTGCTGCTGGGTTGTTGCCCTCCCACGGCCTCCTCCACGTCTCCTGATGTACTGGCCTGTCTCCTGGTAGCGCCTCCATGCTCTGGACACTACGCTGACAGACACAGCAAACCTTCTTGCCACAGCTCGCATTGATGTGCCATCCTGGATGAGCTGCACTACCTGAGCCACTTGTGTGGGTTGTAGACTCCGTCTCATGCTACCACTAGAGTGAAAGCTCCGCCAGCATTCAAAAGTGACCAAAACATCAGCCAGGAAGCATAGGAACTGAGAAGTGGTCTGTGGTCACCACCTTCAGAACCACTCCTTTATTGGGGGTGTCTTGCTAATTGCCTATAATTTCCACCTGTTGTCTATTCCATTTGCACAACAGCATGTGAAATGTATTGTCAATCAGTGTTGCTTCCTAAGTGGACAGTTTGATTTCACAGAAGTGTGATTGACTTGGAGTTACATTGTGTTGTTTAAGTGTTCCCTTTATTTTTTTGAGCAGTGTATTTCACCGAAAATCCCTCATATTTATTTACATTTATTATTTTAAGGTTATTTTAAGGTGTATTACATGACTTTCAAGAGTGAATGATTTGATTGTATTTATTTTCTAAATTGTGTTAATGCTGTGATGTCAGTAACGGGGAGCCATGCGCTTACTGCTCAGTTGGCTCAGAGCGTGATGAGGACAGGTAGCTGTGACGAATGCTCCCGTCTTTTCAACGCACATGTTCACAAGGAAATACAAGCAGAAGTTATATCGTCACTGATTTAGTGTTGCATTCCTGTTTTAGAGGAATATATATTCATGTGAATGGGGATAATGTTCGAGTGCAGCTTTGCAAGGCTAGCCCAACTAGCGGTCGCTTTGCTGTGGGAGAGGGACTCATTCAGGTGCATCGGGAGGTTTTTAATTTTCTTCTCGTGGGTTTTCTGTACTGTTTTTGTTCTTTTAGCAGGCAAATATATGGTATGGAGTCCAGACTGCAGCAGGAACTTTGCCCTGTATTTGTACCCATTCCATGCAGGTATGTTGTGAAATGTGAACATGTTGTATTTCATGTTTAATGTGCTGAGTTAGCTGTCGTTCATTGTGTTACTTGCCCCGGGCATGTCAAAAATTTTGTTGTTGCTTTGTTAGTATTCTTCAGGTATAAATGGTACAATTGTACATTCTTTAAGAAATATTTTGCACTTATTAGCAAACTATTGGTATACAATATTTGTAAAATGTAATGAGTCTTAAGAATATAAACTTTTTGTTGATGCGTTTACTGCAGAGCATGATGAGGAGAGCAGGCAAATATATGGTATGGAGTCCAGACTGCAGCAGGAACTTTGCCCTGTATTTGTACCCATTCCATGCAGTCATTAAAAGAGACAACCGGCAGAATTGTGTCCAGAGCCTTATCTAGAGTAGAGGATTACTTAATTAAGCCCAACTTGGGAAATTGTTTAATCATCACAGCATGCATCATCAATGACTTACAATGACAGCACACGCAACAGTCAACAAACAATCAATTCCCTCTCAGCAGCTTTACAGCTCTCTCTGTGTCCTAAATGGGACCCTTTTCCTTATATAGGGCACTACATGGCCCCCTATTCCCTATATAGTGCACTACATGGCCCCCTATTCCCTACATAGTGCACTACATGGCCCCGTGTGCACTACATGGTCCCGTATTCCCTATATAGTGCACTACATGGCCCCGTATTCCCTATATAGTGCACTACATGGCCTCGTATTCCCTATATAGTGCACTACATGGCCCCGTATTCCCTATATAGTGCACTACACACTACATGGCCCCTATTCCCTATATAGTGCACTACATGGCCCCCTATTCCCTATATAGTGCACTACATGGCCCCGTATTCCCTATATAGTGCACTACATGGTCCCCTATTCCCTACATAGTGCACTACATGGCCCCGTATTCCCTACATAGTGCACTACATGGTCCCGTATTCCCTATATAGTGCACTACACACTACATGGCCCCTATTCCCTATATAGTGCACTACATGGCCCCCTATTCCCTATATAGTGCACTACATGGCCCCCTATTCCCTATATAGTGCACTACATGGCCCCCTATTCCCTACATAGTGCACTACATGGCCCCCTATTCCCTATATAGTGCACTACATGGCCCCTATTCCCTATATAGTGCACTACATGGCCCCCTATTCCCTACATAGTGCACTACATGGCCCCCTATTCCCTATATAGTGCACTACATGGCCCCCTATTCCCTATATAGTGCACTACATGGCCCCCTATTCCCTACATAGTGCACTACATGGCACAATATTCCCTACATAGTGCACTTCTTTGAGTGCTCTGGTCGACAATAGAGAGCTATATAGGGAATAGGGTGCCATTTTGGACGCATTCTCTCTCTATTAGTAGTCTGGCAGTCAGTCTGGCAGCTTCAAATCAGTGAACCCAGTTTAATCTGCACATTTGGCGCCCTCTCCATCCCTCCCTGACGGATGGAGAAAAGAAATCCCTGACTGTGCACAAAACACCATTGTAAATACAACCCATATTTATGTTTATTTATATTCCCATTTGTACTTGAACTATTTGCACATCGTTACAACACTGTATATAGACATAATATGACATTTGAAATGTCTTTATTCTTTTGGAACTTCTGTGAGTGTATTGTTTATTTCTTATCTATTTCACTTCCTTTGGCAATGTAAACACGTTTCCCCATGCCAATAAAGCCCGTACATTGAAATTGAATTGAGAGAAAGAGAGGTCTCAGCATTTTGTGTCTGTAAAATAAATGTTTTGACAAATTGTGGTGGAAATGATTCCTTGCGCAATTGTTGATCATGTCGAGGTAAACTTGCGATGACATGTTGTGTGGTCCTCCCACTACGACTTGAAAAAGCATGCACAGTTTATTAGGCTACAGATAAAATAAGTTTATGATGAACTTCACAGGGTGGTGAAAGTGGCTGGTGATGAGCTTGAAGCTCCTTAACAATAAATATTGAGGGTGTAAAATTTGTTTCGCTTGTGACATTGGAGATCGGTGGTTAGCTGCCAGTTATCAAATACAAATGATATTGCTCTTATCCATCTCATCATATAACCTACAATCATACAACTTTATCAGCGAATTTTGTCTAGAGAACATGCGAGAAAACCTGATTGGGCAAGTTCGCCATTCATCTCAACCGTTAAAAATGCAATGGAAACACATTGAACTTACAGTGCCAGTTAACAGTTTGGACACACCTACTCCTTCAATGGTTTTTCTTTATTTATTACTATTTTCTACATTGTAGAATAATAGTGAAGCTATCAAAACTATGAAATAACACATATGGAATCATGTAGTAACCAAAAGTGTTAAACAAATCAAAATATATTTGAGATTCTTTAAAGTAGCCACCCTTTGCCTTGATGACAGCTTTGCACACTCTTGGCATTCTCTCAACCAGCTTCATGAGGTAGTCACCTGGAATGCATTTCAATTAACTTCTTAGGGAGCGGCAGCAGAGGTGATGGTTTTGGAGAGCCTGGCGTGCCCAAAGTAAAATGCCTCCCATTCAGGCCCAGAAAATAGGATATGCACATATTTAGTACCATTGGATAGGAAACACTCAATTTTCCAAAAGCATATGGCAGGCGAAACCCCGAGGAATTTCTGTCCTGGAAAAAGTGATTTTGACACATTGCTCATTTGGAACCCCTCCCTCATGAAAATGACCATATAAGGGCATATGAATGCAGTACCCATCGCTTCCTTTAGATGTCAACAGTCTCGAGACAGTGTACATTTTCAATTTGGATGCTTTAGACCAGAGAAGAAGAGCAAACCAGGAAGTGTACTTTTTATGTCAACAGTACCCAGCGCGCTCCCGACAAGGCGCGCAGTGTCTTTTTTACCGTCTTTATCGATCAGTTTATATTCCGGTTGATTTATAATAGTAAATATACGTAAAAGTGTTCCTAAGGATACATTTAAAACTATGTTTGATTGTTCTTGGACAAGTTTATAGGTATAAGTTGAACGAGTTCTCGTCACGTTTCAATGTTTATAACGCGCGAACCAAATGGAGATTTATGGATAAAATACATTACTTTTTCTAACAAAAGAACCATGGATTGTCTTCTTTGGACACTTAGGATGACCTCAGCAGAAGTTCTTCAACAGGTAATTGATTTGTTTTCGCTGTGAAATGTGTTGTGTGTGCCATGATGGCTAATGGATTCATGGCTATGGGAAAAATGTGAGGTGCTACCCTCAAACAATCAAATGTGCTGCTTTGCCGTAAAGCCTTTTGAAATCTGACAACGCTGTGATATTGCCAAGAAACAGAGCTTTTGATGAGTATGGAACACTTGTATATTGGTGGATGTTTAATAATTCAACTTTTGGATTTTGAATTTGGCACCTTGCATTTCACCTGGTAGTGTCGGGATTGGGGCGCTAGCGCCCCAGCAATCCCTGAGGTTAACAGGTGTGCCTTCTTAAGTAAATTTGTGGAATTTCTTTCCTCAATGCGTTTGAGCCAATGATTTGTGTTGTGACAAGGTAGGGTGGTATGCAGAAGATTGCACTATTTGGTAAAAGACCAAGTCCATATTATGGCAAGAGCAGCTCAAATAAGCAAATATAAACGGCAGTCCATCATTACTTTAAGACATGAAGGTCAGTCAATGTGGAAAATTTAAAGAACTTTGAAAGTTTCTTCAAGTGCAGTCGCAAAAACCATCAAGCGCTATGATGAAACTGGCTCTCATGAGGACCGCCACAGGAAAGGAAGACCCAGAGTTCATTCGAGTTAACTGCATCTCAGATTGCAGCCCAAGTAAATGCTTCAGAGTTCAAGTAATAGACCCATCTCAACATCAACTGTTCAGAGGAGACTGTATGAATCAGGCCTTCATGGTCGAATTGCTGCAAAGAAACCACTACTAAAGGACACCAAAACTAAGAAGAGACTTGCTTGGGCCAAGAAACACAAGCAATGGACATTAGATGGGTGGAAATCTGTCCTTTGGTCTGATGAGCCCAAATTTGTGATTTTGGATTCCAACCGTCATGTCTTTGTGAGACTCAGAGTAGGTGAACAAATGATCTCTGCATGTGTGGTTCCCGCCATGAAGCATGGAGGAGGTAGTGTTGGTTGCTTTGCCACACTTAACCAGCATGGCTACCACAGCATTCTGCAACGATATGCCATCCCATCTGGTTTGCGCTTAGTGGGACTTTCATTTGTTTTTCAACAGGACAATGACCCAACACACCTCCAGGCTGTGTAAGGGCTACTTGACCAAGGAGAGTGATGGAGTGCTGCATCAGATGACCTGGCCTCCACAATCACCCAACCTCAACCCAATTGAGATGGTTTGGGATGAGTTGGACCGCAGAGTGAAGGAAAAGCAGCCAACAAGTGCTCAGCATATGTGGGAACTCCTTGAAGACTGTTGGAAAAGCATTCCTCATGAAGCTGGTTGAGCTGTCATCAAGGCACAGGGTGGCCACTTTGAAGAATCTAATCTAAAATATATTTGTTAAACACTTTTTTGGTTACTGCATGATTCCACATGTGTTCTTTTATAGTTGTGATGTCTTCACTATTATTCTACAATGTAGAAAAAAGTTTTAAAAAAAATAAGAAAAACCCTTGACTGAGAACGTGTCCAAACTATTGACCGGTACGGTATGTTTTTTTGATTCCTTTTATGCGCAAAAGTGGTTTTCATGTGCATTACATCACGAACAGCCTTTTATCCACAAAAAGTCAATTTGAAGGAAACATCTCTCGTGGGAAAAATCTGCATATTTTATTGAATGGAAACATAGCTAGTGTGGCATCTCCTTTCCAATGCAGTGCCTACACACTCTCCGCACCTGTACCACATGGCTCTGTGAGATGAGGCTGTACCGTATTAATCCCCAAAGGGAAATTTGTAAATCTAACAGCCGCTTTAAATTGTTGTAAAGCTACTTCATCCAAAAACAACCTGACACCTACTTCATAACCCAATACCACTAGTATAGTTAAAGTAGCTTTGGTTCTGTCATGGTCCTTCGAGACGTAAAGCAGTGAGGTTAACCTGTACTTGTATCACTAGATAGAATAGCAGTGAGGTTAACCCGTACTTGTACCACTAGATAGAAAAACAGTGAGGTTAACCTGTACTTGTACCACTAGATAGAAAAGCAGTGAGGTTAACCTGTACTTGTACCACTAGATAGAAAAGCAGTGAGGTTAACCTGTACTTGTACCACTAGATAGAAAAGCAGTGAGGTTAACCTGTACTTGTATCACTAGATAGAATAGCAGTGAGGTTAACCTGTACTTGTATCACTAGGTAGAAAAGCAGTGAGGTTAACCTGTACTTGTACCACTAGATAGAAAAGCAGTGAGGTTAACCTGTACTTGTATCACTAGGTAGAAAAGCAGTGAGGTTAACCTGTACTTGTATCACTAGGTAGAAAAGCAGTGAGGTTAACCTATACTTGTACCACTAGGTAGAAAAGCAGTGAGGTTAACCTGTACTTGTATCACTAGGTAGAATAGCAGTGAGGTTAACCTGTACTTGTATCACTAGGTAGAAAAGGTAGAAAAGCAGTGAGGTTAACCTGTACTTGTACCACTAGATAGAAAAGCAGTGAGGTTAACCTGTACTTGTATCACTAGGTAGAAAAGCAGTGAGGTTAACCTGTACTTGTATCACTAGGTAGAAAAGGTAGAAAAGCAGTGAGGTTAACCTGTACTTGTACCACTAGATAGAATAGCAGTGAGGTTAACCTGTACTTGTATCACTAGATAGAAAAGCAGTGAGGTTAACCTGTACTTGTACCACTAGATAGAAAAGCAGTGAGGTTAACCCGTACTTGTACCACTAGATGGAAAAGCAGTGAGGTTAACCTGTACTTGTACCACTAGGTAGAAAAGCAGTGAGGTTAACCTGTACTTGTACCACTAGATAGAAAAGCAGTGAGGTTAACCTGTACTTGTACCACTAGATAGAAAAGCAGTGAGGTTAACCTGTACTTGTATCACTAGATAGAATAGCAGTGAGGTTAACCTGTACTTGTACCGCTAGATAGAATAGCAGTGAGGTTAACCTGTACTTGTATCACAAAGTAGAAAAGCAGTGAGGTTAACCTGTACTTGTATCACTAGATAGAAAAGCAGTGAGGTTAACCTGTACTTGTACCACTAGGTAGAAAAGCAGTGAGGTTAACCTGTACTTGTACCACTAGATAGAAAAGCAGTGAGGTTAACCTGTACTTGTATCACTAGATAGAATAGCAGTGAGGTTAACCTGTACTTGTACCGCTAGATAGAATAGCAGTGAGGTTAACCTGTACTTGTATCACAAAGTAGAAAAGCAGTGAGGTTAACCTGTACTTGTATCACTAGATAGAAAAGCAGTGAGGTTAACCTGTACTTGTACCACTAGGTAGAAAAGCAGTGAGGTTAACCTGTACTTGTATTAGTGTGTATGGATCAGATTTAAGGTGTGTGCAGCCTACCTCGGTGTTGCCCGGGAGGCCCTGATTGGGTCCCTGTTGTGTAGGCGTAGCCCCGTCCTGTTCCGAGGGCCTATCCAGAGAATCCATGCTGCTGGCCGACGCAGAATTCACCGATGACCGAGACGAGAGGGAGATGGACCGGACCTCGTGTTCGCTGACCGTCCCCACCGAGCCTGTCCGGCGGTGTGTGTGATGGTGGGAGGCGGGCCTGGAGCTGGAGGAAGCGCTGGAGGAGGCGCTGGCCAGGGAGTGGCTCTGTCTGGAAGCCTCGTCCATACTGAGAGACGCCTGCTCCAGTTGGGCCGTGATGTCATCCAGGGACAGGTTGGAAGCCAAGGGGCGCCCGTGGCGAGCTGCCACCGTGGAGGCCGGTGAGGCCCGGGTACTGGAGGAGGTACTGTCCCCGCTGCTGGAGGTGCCTCCTCCACTACCTCCAGCTCCACCGTGCCCCTTGGCACTGCTGTTCCGCCCGGCGGTGGGTTTTTGGCGGAGCTTGGCGTTTGGCTTGCCGATGGTGGTTAGCTCCTGCTCTATGGAACACAGGTCTGCCATCAGGGAATCCAGGTCTACACTGTCTCCACCCTGGTTCAAAGCCTCTGGAAGAAGAGGAAATGTCCACATCAACACAGTCATTGGTCTTGTTCAGAACGACAACAGCTACAGATTTTCACAAATGTAGCATGCAAAGGGAGAACAAAATAGGACCAGGAATGGACCCTTGGGGGACTCCACAGCTGATGTCGTCCCTGATACATGCTCCCCCCAGGCTTTAATAAATAAATTGTGTGTGTGTGTATATATACATACACACACACACACAATATATATATATATATATATATATATATATATATATATATATATATATATATATATATATATATAGTAGGTGTGTCAACTTTTGATTTGTACATACAGTACTAGTCAATCGTTTGGACACACCTACTCATTCAAGGGTTTCATAATTTGTACTATTTTCTACATTGTAGAAGACATCACAACTATGAAATAATACAACAAATGTATTACAAGTGTTAAACAAATGAAAATATATTTTATATTTTGAGATTCTTCAAAGTAGCCAACCCTTTGCCTTGACAGCTTTGCACACTCAATTCTCTCAACCAGCTTCAACTGGAATGCTTTTCTAACAGTCAACAAGGAGTTCCCACATATGCTGAGCACTTGTTGGCTGATTTTCCTTCACTCTGAGGTGAAGATGATAGTCCCACTAAGCGCAAACCAGATGGGATGGCGTATCGCTGCAGAATGCTGTGGTAGCCATGCTGGTTAAGTGTGCCTTGAATTCTAAATAAAATCACAGAGTGTCACCAGCAAAGCACCCCCACACCATAACACCTCCTCCTCCATGCTTCACGATGGGAACCACACGTGCAGAGATCATCCGTTCACCTACTCTGCATCCCAAAAATCGCAAATTTGGACTCATCAGACCAAAAGGCCAGATTTCCACCGGTCTAATGTCCATAGCTCGTGTTTCTTGGCCCAAGCAAGTCTCTTCTTATTATTGGTGTCCTTTAGTAGTGGTTTCTTTGCAGCAATTCGACCATGAAGGCCTGATTCACTCAGTCTCCTCTGAACAGTTGATGTTGAGATGTGTCTGTTACTTGAACTCTGTGAAGCATTTACTTGGGCTGCAATCTGAGGTGCAGTTAACACTAATGAACTTATCCTCTGCAGCAGAGGGAACTCTGGGTCTTCCTTTTCTATGGCGGTCCTCATGAGAGCCAGTTTCATCATAGCGCTTGATGTTTTTTGCGACTGCACTTGAAGAAACGTTCAAAGTTCTTTAAATTTTCTGTATTGACTGACCTTCATGTCTTAAAGTAATGATGGGTCGTCGTTTCTCTTTGCTTATTTGAGCTGTTCTTGTCATAATAAGTACTTGGTCTTTGACCAAATAGTGCAATCTTCTGTATACTACCCCTACCTTGTCACAACAACTGATTTGCTCAAACGCATTGAGGATAGAAATTTCACAAATTGACTTTTAAGAAGGCACACCTGTTAATTTAAATGCATTCCAGGTGACTACCTTAGGAAGTTGGTTGAGAGAATGCCAACAGTGTGCAAAGCTGTCATCAAGGCAAAGGGTGGCTATTTTGAAGAATCTCAACTCTAAAATATATTTGTTTAACACTTTTTTGGTTATGACATTATTCCATGTGTGATATTTCATAGTTTTGATGTCTTCACTATTTTTCCACAATATAGAAAATAGTAAAAATAAAGAAAAACCCTTGAATGAGTAGGTGTTCTACAACTTTTGCCCGGTAGTGTATGAAGGTATGCATGTATGTGTACACACACCGTGCCGTCAGAAAGGATTCACACCCCTTGACTTTTTCCACATTTTGTTGTGTTACAGCCTGAATTTAAAATGGATTAAATTGAGACTAAGTCACTGGCCTACACACAATACCCCATAATGTCAAAGCGGAATTATGTTTTTAGACATTTTTACAAATTAATTTAAAAAAATGAAAAGCTGAAATTTCTAAATATTCAACTACTTTGCTTTGGATAATAGATAAAAGCCAAATTTGCTTTTCACATAATAAGTTGCACGTGTAATAATAGTGTTCAGCATGATTTCTGATTAATTAAATTAATTGACCTCATCTCTTTACCCCCACACATACAATTATATGTAAGTTCCCACAGTCAAGCAGTGAATTTCAAACACTAAGAGAGGGAGGTTTTTCAATGCCTCGAAAAGAAAGGAACCTATTGGTAGATAGGTGAAAAAAAAAAAAAAAGCTGACATTGAAAATATCTCTTTGAGCATGGTGAAGTTATTAATAACAATTTGGATGATGCATCAATACACCCAGTCACTACAAAGACAAAGAACTCAGTTGCCGGAGAGGAAGGAAACCACTCAAGGGGTTTACCATGAGGCCAATGGTGACTAAAACAGTTAATAGTTTAATAGCTGCGATGGGAGAAAACTGAGGATGGATCCATAACACTGCAGTTACTCCACAATACTAACCTAACTGACAGAATAAAAAGGAAGAAAGCCTGTACAGAATAAAAAAATATTCAAAAACATGCAAAAAAGGCAATAATGTAAAACTGCAAAAAATGTGGCAAAGAAATTCCCTTTGTGTCCTGAATACAAAGCGTTATGTTTGGGGCAAATCCAACAACACATCACTGAGTACCACTCCTCATATTTTCAAGCATGGTGGTGGCTGCACCATGTTATGGGTATGCTTGTCAGCGGCAAGGACTAGGGAGCTTTTTAGGATAAAAAGCAACAGAATAGAGCTGTGCACAGGCAAGATCCTAGAGGAAAACCTTGTTCAGTCTGCTTTCCAACAGACACGGGCAGACAAATTCACCATACAGCAAGACAATAACCTAACACAAAAGTTGCTTACCAAGACAATGTTCAATGTTCCTGAGTGACCTACAGCTGAAGTCTGAAGTTTACATACACCATAGCCAAATACATTTAAACTCAGTTTCTCACAATTCCTGACATTTAATTCTAGTAATAATTCCCTGTCTTAGGTCAGTTAGGATCACCACTTTATTTTAAGAATGTGAAATGTCAGAATAATAGTAGAGAATGATTTATTTCAGCTTTTATTTCTTTCATCACATTCCCAGTGGGTCAGAAGTTTACATACACTCAATTAGTATTTGGTAGCATTGCCTGGGTCAAGAGTTTCAGGTAGCCTTCCACAAGCTTCCCACAATAAGTCGGGTGAATTTTGGCCCATTCCTCCTGACAGAGCTGGTGTAACTGAGTCAGGTCTGTAGGCCTCCTTGCTCGCACATGCTTTTTCAGTTCTGCCCACAAATTTTCTATGGGATTGAGGCCAGGGCTTTGTGATGGCCACTCCAATACCTTGACTTTGTTGTCCTTATGCCATTTTGCCACAGCAAAGCTAACCAAGCTTTAACTTCCTGACTGATGTCTTGAGATGTTGCTTCAATATATCCACATAAATTCCCTCCCTCATGATGCCATCTATTTTGTGAAGTGCAAAGCACTTCCACAACATGATGCTGCCACCCCTGTGCTTCACGGTTGGGATGGTGTTCTTCGGCTTGCAAGCCTCCCCCTTTTTCCTCCAAACATAACGATGGTCATTATGGCCAAACAGCTCTATTTTTGTTTCATCAGACCAGAGGACATTTCTCCAAAAAGTACAATCTTTGTCCCCATGTGCAGTTGCAAACCGTAGTCTGGCTTTTTTATGGCGGTTTTGGAGCAGTGGCTTTTTCCTTGCTGAGCGGCCTTTCAGGTTATGTCGATATAGGACTTGTTTTACTGTGGATATAGATACTTTTGTACCTGTTTCCTCCAGCATCTTCACAAGGTCCTTTGCTGTTGTTCTGGGATTGATTTAAAGGCACAGTCAACTTAGTGTATGGAGACTTCTGACCCACTGGAATTGTGATACAGAGAAGTATAAGTGAAATAATCTGTCTGTAAACAATTGGAAAAATTACTTGTGTCATGCACAAAGTAGATGTCCTAACCGACTTGCCAAAACTATAGTTTATTAACAAGAAATTTGTGGAGTGGTTGAAAAACGAGTTTCAATGACTCCAACCTATGTGTATGTAAACTTCTGACTTCAACTGTAGTTACAGTTGACTTAAAAATCGGCTTGAAAATCATTGGCAAGACTTGAAAATAGGCAACGATCAACAATCAACTTGACAGAGCTTGAAGAATTTTTTTAAGAATAAATGTGCAAATACTTATTTAAATTAAATATTTCTGTATTTCATTTTCAATAAATTAGCAACAATTTCTAACATGTTTTGACCTTGTATTTATGGGTTATTGTAATCAATTTTGAATCCAGGCAGTAACACAACAAAACGTGGAATATGTCAAGGGGTCTGGAATACTTTCAGAAGGCACTGTGTGTGTGTATATACATGTATGTACGTATATAGACATAAATAAATATGTATATATAGATAAGTATGTATGTATGTATGTATATATATAAATAAAATGTACGTGTGTGTGTGTGTGTGTATATATATATATATATATATATATATATATATATATATATATATATATATATATATATATATATATATATATATATATACACATACACACACACACACACGAGTGCACATATATTTCTTCTATTTACCGTTGATGTTGTACATGGAGAAGCGGTTACAGAAGTTAGCCATGTTGGTCTCCTGTCTGAGAGGGGCTTTCTGAGGGGCCTTCTGGACAGTCTCTGTGAAGCCGTCATCTAGACTCTGTACAGGGGACAGAGGAATCGTGAATGCACGTCTCTCCGCTAGCTCACTGACGAGTGCACCGACATCCGTGTGAATCGTTAGCCCTTTGTCAATGTTTATCAATTCCACATTAATTCAGTATTAAAGTTACGGTTAAATGCCCACTAATTTCCCCTTGGGGGAATCTAGAATGTTTGGTTACGTTAATTTCTGTTAAATATGTAACACATTACTGTAACGACCCTGGGTTTATAAGCGCGGATATCGACTCTGCCGCACGAGCATGTGCTTTTGCGGGCACAGTCGATAGCGCACCGGACCTCGGGCTAGAAGGTCGAGGGTTCGAGACCTGCTCCCTGCCTGTTTCATTACGCAGAGGCGATATCCGCGCTTATAAACCCGGGGTCGTTACGTTACATTAATTTATCTCCTTATCGTGGTTCAGGTTGCAAAGCTGCCGGTAATTTATCTATGACAATCTATCATAACTTTGGTAATTTATACTCGAATAACTTAATTTTGTATTAATATATGGTATTCATGTATTATATCTGTGTCCATATTATCCATGAGATTCTAGTTGACAGACAATGTGGTTCAAGAGGAAATAGCCACCAGTTTGACACCAAAACATTGACAACAAATACATAATTGACATAGTAAAATAAATATGTTTGTTAAAAAAAATAAAACTCCTATTAAACACCAGCGGTATTTACTAAGTTTAATATTATATTATATATTTAGGAGCGGTCATTCAAAAAAAAAAAAAAAACATTTAAAAATCATTTTATTTATTTCATGTATTTTTTTTTTACATAAGGTCACATGGAGGGCCAGAGATTACTACAGACACCTGTGATAATCTGAAGTACCTAAAAAGGACCACTAGATGTCTTGTGATAGATTACATAACAATCCTTGAAAGAGACAAGAATTCTGGTAGTTTACTAGTGAACATAGAAAGTTTCCAGTGTTATACACGTTCTTTTGGAAACTAGCCTCTTTTTCCTCGTTTGAAAACAGCCAAATGAATGAAAAACATTTAAAATAAATATTATGATTATAACTCTTCCAACTATTTTCACAACTGCCACCAGTTTGACGACCAAAACATTGACAACAAATACATATTGACATAGTAAAATAAATATACGTTTGTAAAGAGAGCTCACACAACACCTGTTATAAAGAAGCATTGGTTTATTTAAAATTATATTGACCGATTTAATGTCCCATTTCTTCATTTTCTTTCGCTTGGAATATGTGTATGGTTTCTCCGTCTTTAAGCGTACATAGACGTACCTGGTCTGCGCGCCAGGATAGGTGCGGCGTCTTGTATATAAGTGCCAGATGATAAGGTTTTGCCTGATGAGAGGCTGTATCGTTTAAACGCTGACAAGTCATTTACACCTCTACCTGGCTGCCTCCTGCTGAATCCTTGTCTTTAGGACTGCTAGAAGGACCCCGTTTTAAAATGAGAAGGGTACATACCCTTCATACCCTGACCCAAACTGGGCCCAGTACCTGTTAAACTCTAATATCCCTCATGTTCTGACCCAAACTGGGCCCAGCACCTGTTCAACTCTAATATCCCTCATGTTCTGACCCAAACTGGGCCCAGCACCTGTTCAACTCTGTTTACCTGTGTGAGTTGGGGGTTAGGCGACCTGTGTGAGTTTGGGTTAGTTACCTGTGAGTTTGGGTTAGTTACCTGTGTGAGTTGGGGGTTAGTTACCTGTGTGAGTTGGGGGTTAGTTACCTGTGTGAGTTGGGGGTTAGTTACCTGTGTGAGTTGGGGGTTAGTTACCTGTGTGAGTTGGGGGTTAGTTACCTGTGTGAGTTGGGGGTTAGTTACCTGTGTGAGTTGGGGGTTAGTTACCTGTGTGTGAGTTGGGGGTTAGTTACCTGTGTGTGAGTTGGGGGTTAGTTACCTGTGTGTGAGTTGGGGGTTAGTTACCTGTGTGTGAGTTGGGGGTTAGTTACCTGTGTGTGAGTTGGGGGTTAGTTACCTGTGTGTAGGGGTTAGTTACCTGTGTGTAGGGGTTAGTTACCTGTGTGTAGGGGTTAGTTACCTGTGTGTAGGGGTTAGTTACCTGTGAGTTTGGGTTAGTTACCTGTGTGAGTTTGGATTAGTTACCTGTGTGAGTTGGGGGTTAGTTACCTGTGTGAGTTGGGGGTTAGTTACCTGTGTGAGTTGGGGGTTAGTTACCTGTGTGAGTTGGGGGTTAGTTACCTGTGTGTGAGTTGGGGGTTAGTTACCTGTGAGTTTGGGTTAGTTACCTGTTTGGGTTAGTTACCTGTGTGAGTTTGGATTAGTTACCTGTGTGAGTTGGGGGTTAGTTACCTGTGTGAGTTGGGGGTTAGTTACCTGTGTGAGAGTCGGGGGTTAGTTACCTGTGTGAGAGTCGGGGGTTAGTTACCTGTGTGAGAGTCGGGGGTTAGTTACCTGTGTGAGAGTCGGGGTTAGTTACCTGTGTGAGAGTCGGGGTTAGTTACCTGTGTGTGAGTTGGGGGTTAGTTACCTGTGTGAGAGTCGGGGGTTAGTTACCTGTGTGAGAGTCGGGGGTTAGTTACCTGTGTGAGAGTCGGGGGTTAGTTACCTGTGTGAGAGTCGGGGGTTAGTTACCTGTGTGTGAGTCGGGGTTAGTTACCTGTGTGAGAGTCGGGGTTAGTTACCTGTGTGAGAGTCGGGGGTTAGTTACCTGTGTGAGAGTCGGGGGTTAGTTACCTGTGTGTGAGTCGGGGGTTAGTTACCTGTGTGTGAGTCGGGGGTTAGTTACCTGTGTGTGAGTCGGGGGTTAGTTACCTGTGTGTGAGTCGGGGGTTAGTTACCTGTGTGTGAGTCGGGGGTTAGTTACCTGTGTGTGAGTCGGGGGTTAGTTACCTGTGTGAGTTTATCCAGCTCTCCCAGCCACGCTCCAAACATCTTGTCTAGATCCTGATCTTCTTTATCACTGTCCTCCTCCTCTCCTCCTCCCTCTGTATGGTCCAGCTCTTCATCTGATAGCTGCTCCATCTGCAACACACACACATGGTCGGGGCGTTGGTTAGAGCTTTGGACTAGTAACAGAAAGGTTGCAAGTTCAATTCCCCGAGCTGACAAGGTAAAAATCTGTCGTTCTGCCCCTGAACAAGACAGTTAACCCACTGTTCCTAGGCAGTCATTGAAAATAAGAATTTGTTCTTAACTGACTTGCCTAGTAAAATAAAGGTTAAATAAACATTTGTGGTGGAGTGCTTAGTGGCCGAGACATTGAGAGCTCTGGGTAGATAGATAAAGGAAGCTATTAAGACCACAGGCGCACACGCATGGCGTGTCAGTCCCTTTCATTCAGCTCACAACAGGCACGGCGTGGAACCCTACATTTCCATGGTAACCTCGGATTCAAGTCACACCTAGCCACTGACTCCACCCCGGTCTGTAACCCTTCTCAAAGAAACTTCCTCATTCATCTCAATCTGGACTTGAGAATTTTTATCCTCGTCGTCAACCCATTTTGCAGCATGCTGTGTGGGATTCTTTGTTATTAAAGTGATAAAGTGTCACAATAGTATAGATTTGGATTGTAATGTGTGTGTCTTTGGAACATACTGATTATTTACTGCCCTCTGGTGGTCAGTTCCATAATCTCACTCTTCCACAGCTCTGTCAGTGAGTGTGTGTGTGTGTGTGTGTGTGTGTCAGTTTGTTCCCGTCTCATAGCTTTCTAGCTCGCTCTACGGAAGCAGAGTATGATCACTCTCTGTCCAGACAAACAATCCTCTCATAAATATTAGACCTCTGCCCCAGATCTTAAATCCTCTTAAAATGATTAATTTCCCTACCCTAGCTGGGTCTGAGGTCTTGTGATGTGGCTGTGCCAGGCTGTGTGGCCCACTGAGGCAGTATGAGACGCCTACAGTAGCACTTTGATCATGCTATGACCCGGGCATGCGTGACCCCCCGACCTGGGCCGACATGACCCCCAGACCTGGGCCGGCATGACCCCTCGACCTGGGCCGGCATGACCCCTCGACCTGGGCCGGCATGACCCCCCCAGACCGCTAGGAACAGTTAGACCTACAGTACAACAGGGACGGAGAATTACAGTCGCATTATGCTCCACGTCAAATCAAATTGTAAAAACATAACTCAAATCTTGCGCTAATCAAGCACTTAGCTGTTCTCTACTGTAACTCTGGTACAGATGGTAAAGACAGTTCTGACAACCTGCAGCGTGTGATTGGACATTGAGCAGCAAGACGCTCTTCGCTCATCAGAGCGGGGCCCCACTAGGGTCTCATCTCATCATGGTGTGAATTAGAGAGAGAGAGACACACGAACAAAGGTGTATAAACGTTGCATAAATTTAACACTAAACATCTTCAAAAAAATATTGGGATTTATAAAATTTGGCCCACGCCATACATACGCATTGTTTCCCGTTGTAAATCAGACCTGTCAGAGAATGTTGCATTATAACTACCCTGAATAACGTACCTTTCACAGTGACAATATGGGACGGTAGTAATATATTACTAGCCTGTTCAACCTCTCGTTCGTATCTGAGATCCCTAAAGATTAGAAAGCTGCAGCGGTCATCCCCCTCTTCAAAGGGGGTGACACTCTAGACCTACAGTTGAAGTCGGAAGTTTACATACACTTAGGTTGGAGTCATTAAAACTTGTTTTAATGAGGACATCAGGGGATTACACGGTGCTGTGAGATGAGGACATCAGGGGATTACACGGTGCTGTGAGATGAGGACATCAGGGGATTACACGGTGCTGTGAGATGAGGACATCAGGGGATTACACGGTGCTGTGAGATGAGGACATCAGGGGATTACACGGTGCTGTGAGATGAGGACATCAGGGGATTCAACGGTGCTGTGAGATGAAGACATCAGGGGATTACACGGTGCTGTGAGGACATCAGGGGATTAAACGGTGCTGTGAGATGAGGACATCAGGGGATTCAACGGTGCTGTGAGATGAAGACATCAGGGGATTACACGGTGCTGTGAGGACATCAGGGGATTAAACGGTGCTGTGCTGTGAGATGAGGACATCAGGGGATTACACGGTGCAGTGAGATGAGGACATCAAGGGATTACACGGTGCTGTGAGGACATCAGGGGATTAAACCGTGCTGTGAGGACATCAGGGGATTAAACCGTGCTGTGAGGACATCAGGGGATTAAACGGTACTGTGCTGTGAGATGGGGACATCAGGGGATTAAATGGTACTGTGAGATGAGGACATCAGGGGATTAAATGGTACTGTGCTGTGAGATGAGGACATCAGGGGATTAAATGGTACTGTGCTGTGAGATGAGGACATCAGGGGATTAAATGGTACTGTGCTGTGAGGTGAGGACATCAGGGGATTACATGGTACTGTGCTGTGAGATGAGGACATCAGGGGATTAAATGGTACTGTGCTGTGAGATGAGGACATCAGGGGATTAAATGGTACTGTGCTGTGAGATGAGGACATCAGGGGATTAAATGGTACTGTGCTGTGAGATGAGGACATCAGGGGATTAAACGGTACTGTGCTGTGAGGTGAGGACATCAGGGGATTAAACGGTACTGTGCTGTGAGATGAGGACATCAGGGGATTAAACGGTACTGTGCTGTGAGGTGAGGACATCAGGGGATTAAACGGTACTGTGCTGTGAGGTGAGGACATCAGGGGATTAAACGGTACTGTGCTGTGAGATGAGGACATCAGGGGATTAAACGGTACTGTGCTGTGAGGCGAGGACATCAGGGGATTAAACGGTACTGTGCTGTGAGATGAGGACATCAGGGGATTAAACGGTACTGTGCTGTGAGGCGAGGACATCAGGGGATTAAACGGTACTGTGCTGTGAGATGAGGACATCAGGGGATTAAACGGTACTGTGCTGTGAGGTGAGGACATCAGGGATTAAACGGTACTGTGCTGTGAGGTGAGGACATCAGGGGATTAAACGGTACTGTGCTGTGAGGTGAGGACATCAGGGATTAAACGGTACTGTGCTGTGAGATGAGGACATCAGGGGATTAAACGGTACTGTGCTGTGAGGTGAGGACATCAGGGGATTAAACGGTACTGTGCTGTGAGGTGAGGACATCAGGGGATTAAACGGTACTGTGCTGTGAGATGAGGACATCAGGGGATTAAACGGTACTGTGCTGTGAGATGAGGACATCAGGGATTAAACGGTACTGTGCTGTGAGATGAGGACATCAGGGATTAAACGGTACTGTGCTGTGAGATGAGGACATCAGGGGATTAAACGGTACTGTGCTGTGAGATGAGGACATCAGGGGATTAAACGGTACTGTGCTGTGAGATGAGGACATCAGGGATTAAACGGTACTGTGCTGTGAGATGAGGACATCAGGGATTAAACGGTACTGTGCTGTGAGATGAGGACATCAGGGATTAAACGGTACTGTGCTGTGAGATGAGGACATCAGGGGATTAAACGGTACTGTGCTGTGAGATGAGGACATCAGGGATTAAACGGTACTGTGCTGTGAGATGAGGACATCAGGGGATTAAACGGTACTGTGCTGTGAGATGAGGACATCAGGGATTAAACGGTACTGTGCTGTGAGATGAGGACATCAGGGGATTAAACGGTACTGTGCTGTGAGATGAGGACATCAGGGGATTAAACGGTACTGTGCTGTGAGATGAGGACATCAGGGGATTAAACGGTACTGTGCTGTGAGATGAGGACATCAGGGGATTAAACGGTACTGTGCTGTGAGATGAGGACATCAGGGATTAAACGGTACTGTGCTGTGAGATGAGGACATCAGGGGATTAAACGGTACTGTGCTGTGAGATGAGGACATCAGGGGATTAAACGGTACTGTGCTGTGAGATGAGGACATCAGGGGATTAAACGGTACTGTGCGATGAGGACATCAGGGGATTAAACGGTACTGTGCTGTGAGGTGAGGACATCAGGGGATTAAACGGTACTGTGCTGTGAGATGAGGACATCAGGGATTAAACGGTACTGTGCTGTGAGATGAGGACATCAGGGGATTAAACGGTACTGTGCTGTGAGATGAGGACATCAGGGGATTAAACGGTACTGTGCTGTGAGATGAGGACATCAGGGGATTAAACGGTACTGTGCTGTGAGATGAGGACATCAGGGATTAAACGGTACTGTGCTGTGAGATGAGGACATCAGGGATTAAACGGTACTGTGCTGTGAGATGAGGACATCAGGGGATTAAACGGTACTGTGCTGTGAGGCGAGGACATCAGGGATTAAACGGTACTGTGCTGTGAGATGAGGACATCAGGGGATTAAACGGTACTGTGCTGTGAGATGAGGACATCAGGGATTAAACGGTACTGTGCTGTGAGATGAGGACATCAGGGATTAAACGGTACTGTGCTGTGAGATGAGGACATCAGGGGATTAAACGGTACTGTGCTGTGAGATGAGGACATCAGGGGATTAAACGGTACTGTGCTGTGAGGCGAGGACATCAGGGGATTAAACGGTACTGTGCTGTGAGATGAGGACATCAGGGGATTAAATGGTATTATAAACTGGGTGGCTAGAGCCCTGAATGCTGATTGGCTGACAGCCGTGGTATATCAGACCGTATACAACGCGTATGACAAAACATTTCTTTTTACTTCTGTAATAACGTTGGTAAACAGTTTGTAATAGCAATACGGCACCTTTGGGGTTTGTGATATATGTCTAAGAACAGCCCTTAGCCGTGGTATATTGGCCATATACCCCACCCCCTCGGGTCTTATTGCTTAAATTGTACTGTGAGATGAGGACATCAATCACTTCTCTTCAGCGAACTCTACTTTGGTGAGTTGTGGGCAGGGCATTACTTTCCCCCAAAGAGAGATTCTTAGCTCTCTACTGAAATATATTCTGAATCTTCTCTCCACTCCTCCCAAACTCAAAAAAAATGATTTGTTCTCTCCTGGTTTATTCCGGGACAGCTGCATTCCTCCCATAGGCCTATAAAGACGTATAATAACGGCTTCTCTCGTCCCTAGAGAGAGAGAGAGTGAAAAGACTCACCCAGCCAGCATTTAGAGGAAAGCTGTGCTACAATTAGCTCCCCGTGGTTAGCAGGCCTGTCATTTGGGTTGAGGAAAGCTGGGAGATGAGACTAGAGGGGTTTGGGCTAAGGCGGCCGCTGCCTGTCCCTGCTCCTACTCCCTCTCATTCTCTACTCCCTCTCTGGGATGAGTGGTACACAGCATGTTGGGCTATGAGAGGCCCTAATACCACTGTCTGAACCACAGAGAGAAGACATGAATAAAGATACATTTTACATGGAGGATACAGAGAAAATACAGGGAGGATACAGAGAAATACATGGAGGATACAGAGAAATACAGGGAGGATACAGAGAGATACAGAGAAATACAGGGAGGATACAGAGAGATACAGAGAAATACAGGGATGATACAGAGAAATACAGGGAGGATACAGAGAAATACAGGGAGGATACAGAGAAATACAGGGAGAATACATGGAGGATACAGAGAAATAACATGGAGGATACAGAGAAATACAGGGAGGATACAGAGAAATACAGGGAGGATACAGAGAAATTACATGGAGGATACAGAGAAATACCAGGAGGATACAGAGAAATACCAGGGAGGATACAGAGAAATACCAGGGAGGATACAGAGAAATACCAGGAGGATACAGAGAAATACCAGGAGGATACAGAAATACAGGGAGGATACAGAGAAATACAGAGAGGATACAGAGAAATACAGGGAAGATACAGAGAAATACAGGGAGGATACAGAAATTACATGGAGGATACAGAGAAAATACAGAGAGGATACAGAGAAATACAGGGAGGATACAGAGAAATTACATGGAGGATGCAGAGAAATTACATGGAGAATACAGAGAAATACCAGGAGGATACAGAGAAATACAGGGAGGATACAGAGAAATACCGGGAGGATACAGAGAAATACCGGGAGGATACAGAGAAATACCAGGAGGATACAGAAAAAATACAGGGAGGATACAGAGAAATACCAGGAGGATACAGAGAAATACCAGGAGGATACAGAGAAATACAGAGAGGATACAGAGAAATACCAGGAGGATACAGAGAAATACCAGGAGGATACAGAAAAATACAGGGAGGATACAGAGAAATTACATGGAGGATACAGAGAAATACAGAGAGAACACAGAGAAATACAGGGAGGATACAGAGAAATACAGGGAGGATACAGAGAAATACAGGGAGGATACAGGGACAGCTGATGAAAGGAGGGATGTTTCTGGAACTAGGGCTGAATGTATCTGCTTTCAAATCCCTACAGGACGTGTCTGAGAGACTACTGTACCGTGCCAGGCGACTGAGATCAGCATTATACAGCGCTGCCCCAGCAGATCAGAGGAGGGCCAGGTCAAAGACATTTGATCAGTGGGGGCCAGGCCTGGACCAAGACATTTGTTCAATGGGGGTGTGGACCAAGACATTTGTTCAATGGGGGTGTGGACCAAGACATTTGATCAGTGGGTCCCAGGCCTGGACCAAGATATTTGGTCAATGGGGGGCGTGGACCAAGACTCTTGATCAGTGGGGGCCCAGAGAGCAGAAGTGGTCCTCTCTGAGTATTACTGGTTGTCAAACACATGGTTGGCTCTGAGTCATTTGCCAAAATGCAATTTGCCGGAAAACACTCCTAAACAGTGCGCCTAATGCGAGCGGTTCTATATGTGACAGAAATTAACATCCCAGTTAGAAATGTAGGAAGAGGGAGATCTAAAGATGCAACAACTAGGATGGTTTGATAACATGACTAGGATTGTGCCTTTGGCTTCTGGAGAACAAAATAAAGCTGATATGAAAACCAGTAGAACAGGAGAGAAACGGCATAGTGGTGGGTCCAGTAGAACAGGAGAGTAATGGCATAGTGGTGGGTCCAGTAGAACAGGAGAGAAATGGCATAGTGGTGGGTCCAATAGAACAGGAGAGAAATGGCATAGTGGTGGGTCCAGTAGAACAGGAGAGAAATGACATAGTGGTGGGCCCAGTAGAACAGGAGAGAAATGACATAGTGGTGGGTCCAGAATGGTGTCGTCTGCATAGAGATGGATCAGAGAATCACCAGCAGCAAGAGCGACATCATTGATGTATACAGAGAAGAGAGTCGGCCTAAGAATTGAACCCTGTGGCACCCCCATAGAGACTGCCAGAGGTCCGGACAACAGGCCCTCCGATTTGACACACTGAATTCTGAGAAGTAGTTGGAGAACCAGGCGAGGAAGTCATTTGAGAAACCAAGGCTGTTGAGTCTGCCGATAAGAATGTGGTGATTGACAGAGTCGAAATCCTTGGCCAGGTCGATGAATATGGCTGCACAGTATTGTCTCTTATCGATGGAGGTTATGATATCATTTAGGACCTTGAGCGTGGCTGAGGTGCACCAATGACCAGCTCTGAAACCAGATTGCATAACAGAGAAGGTACGGTGGGATTCAAAGTGGTCGGTGATCTGTTTGTCAACTTGGCTTTCAAGGACCTTAGAACGGCAGGGTAGGATAGATATAGGTCTGTAGCAGTTTGGGTCTAGAGTGTCACCCCCTTTGAAGAGGGGGAAGACCGTGTCAGCTTTCCAATCTTTTGGGATCTCAGACGATATGAAAGAGAGGTTGAACAGGCTAGTAATAGGGGTTGCAACAATTTCAGCAGATCATTTTAGAAAGAGAGGGTCCAGATTGTCTAGCCCGGCTGATTTGTAGGGGTCCAGATTTTGCAGCTCTTTCAAAACATCAGCTATCTGGATTTGGGTGAAGGAGAAATGGAGGGGGCTTGGGCGAGTTGCTGTGGGGGGTGGTGGGTAACACCCGGATAGCCTGCCGACCGTTGACTATAGCCTTCGCATTCGAATGGGAGGTGCGCTTGATTACAAATTGAGAAATAAAAACAGTAGCTCTTTTTAAATCTTGGCCATCAAAACACACGATTGCATCTAAAATAGGTATCTGTTGTACAATGACTGGGCTTCTAAAAGCATGTTTCACTCCAGCACCAGCTTTCTGAGGAGCTGCTCTCACGCTGTCTGACAAGTGTTAGGATATTCTGTTCCTCAATCCAGGCTCTGTATGCTCTGCGACGCGTGTGATAAATAAGATACAGGACTAATGAAAATACACACGCGCCAATTTAATTCCACCAAATTATGCAAATGATGAACCTAGACCAATAAGCATGACCGGTCAAAAGCGGGTAACATCTCTAGTCCAGCAAGCAGAATGTCCAGAGCTGTCGACTGAAGTAGAAACGGTCCATATCAAGGTTAGTGATCGCTGTTCTGATGTCCAGGAGCCATTTTACGGTCATAAGAAATGAAGGCGGGGACATGTGCAAGTTAAACTACAAACCCACAAAAAGGTTTATTTCTCTCAAATGTTGTGCACAAATTTGTTTACATCCCTGTTAGTGAGCATTTCTCCTTTTGCCAAGTTAATCCATCCACCTGACAGGTGTGGCATATCAACAAGCTGATTAATTAAACAGCATGATCATTACACAGGTGCACCTTGTGCTGGGAACAGTAAAAGGCCCAGTAAAATGTGCAGTTTTGTCACACAACACAATGCCACAGATGTCTCAAGTTGAGGGCATGTGCAATTGGCATGCTGACTACAAGAATGTCCACCAGAGCTGTTTCCAGAGAATTTAAAGTTCATTTCTCTACCATAAGCAGCTTCCGTCATTTTAGACAATTTGGCAGTATGCCCAACCGCAGACCACGAGTAACCACACCAGCCCTGGACCTCCACGTCCAGCTTCTTCACCTGCGGGATCGTCTGAGACCAGCCACCAGAACAGCTGATTAAATTGTGGGTTTGGACAACCAAAGAATTTCTGCACTGTCAGAAACCGTCTCTGGGAAGCTCATCTGCTCGTTGTCCTCACCAGGGTCTTGACCTGACTGCGGTTCGGTGTCGTAATCGACTTCAGTGGGCAAATGCTCACCTCCGATGTCCACTGGCACACTGGAGAAGTGTGCTCTTCACAGATGAATCCCGGGTTTCAAATGTACGTGGCAGATAGCGTGTATGGCGTCGTGTGGGCTAGCGGTTTGTTCACAACGTTATTGTTATTGGAGTTATTGGACTGGCATGTTAGTGTGTCCAGGGACAAGAGCTGAGTTATTGGACTGGCATGTTAGTGTGTCCAGGGACAAGGGCTGAGTTATTGGACTGGCATGTTAGTGTGTCCAGGGACAAGAGCTGAGTTATTGGACTGGCATGTTAGTGTGTCCAGGGACAAGAGCTGAGTTATTGGACTGGCATGTTAGCGTGTCCAGGGACAAGAGCTGAGTTATTGGACTGGCATGTTAGTGTGTCCAGGGACAAGAGCTGAGTTATTGGACTGGCATGTTAGTGTGTCCAGGGACAAGAGCTGAGTTATTGGACTGGCATGTTAGTGTGTCCAGGGACAAGAGCTGAGTTATTGGACTGGCATGTTAGTGTGTCCAGGGACAAGGGCTGAGTTATTGGACTGGCATGTTAGTGTGTCCAGGGACAAGGGCTGAGTTATTGGACTGGCATGTTAGTGTGTCCAGGGACAAGGGCTGCTGCTGGACCCTACCAGGGCTAACCAACCAGAGACTGCCATGAAGTGGAGTGAGGAGTATGAGAATTGTCTTGACATAGACAGGAAGGCTGACATTCTAATACATTCCACAAGGAGTGGGAGCTGGGAGCCACTGTTGGATTGCGTCCCAAATTGAACCCTATTCCCTATATAGTGCACTCCTTTCGATGGCGCTCTGTAGGGTATAGGGTTCCATTTGGGACGCTGACCTGGTCCGCCTGGCATTGGTCCATAGCCCTGGTCTTGCTGGCATTTCTTCCCTTTTACTGTTATCGCTCCAATCGGAGGGATGAGCAGCATTTCCCCATGTCTGCGGATGCCGTTCCTGTGACCCTGATGGCCCAAGAAGGAATACAACACACGGAGCCCAGACAGACACGACGCATTCCCTCAGCGGCCCTCCAAGACCACCTAGGTCAAGGGGGTCAGAGTTCATGGTACTCAGTAAAGTAACTACGCTGTGATGTAGACCAAACAAAACCCATTGCTTTAACAGTTAAAACCATGTAACTCGATGCACAACGACTACTTCGTTCACTGTAAATTGTTCATTTTCACAAAAACACATTTACTGGAAGAACTGTGCAGATGCTAAGTTTGTTGCCATTACGTTTTCCATAATCTCTGAAAGGGGAATTGGAACTGCACTGGCATGTCCCTGTCAGGAGAAAACATCTTGGAACTCCCCAACAAATTACAGAATTTGACTGAACTACTGAAGCCGACCGACGCCCCCAGATCAAATAGAGTGTGTTCTCGTAGCAGTAACACAGCCTGAAACATCGGCGGCACAGCCAAACAAACTAGTGTGAGTGGGGATGCTGCCAGGTAATGGATAGAGTAGGAGTGTTTGTGTGTTGTAGAGAGATGGTGGCTGTATTACATCCAGGTCAGAGGTTCCTGTCAGTCTGTCTGGATGGTGGATGTATTACATCCAGGTCAGAGGTTCCTGTCAGTCTGTCTGGATGGTGGCTGTATTACATCCAGGTCAGAGGTTCCTGTCAGTCTGTCTGGATGGTGGCTGTATTACATCCAGGTCAGAGGTTCCTGTCAGTCTGTCTGGATGGTGCATCTATTACATCCAGGTCAGAGGTTCCTGTCAGTCTGTCTGGATGGTGGCTGTATTACATCCAGGTCAGAGGTTCCTGTCAGTCTGTCTGGATGGTGGCTGTATTACATCCAGGTCAGAGGTTCCTGTCAGTCTGTCTGGATGGTGGCTGTATTACAACCAGGTCAGAGGTTCCTGTCAGTCTGTCTGGATGGTGGCTGTATTACATCCAGGTCAGAGGTTCCTGTCAGTCTGTCTGGATGGTGGCTGTATTACATCCAGGTCAGAGGTTCCTGTCAGTCTGTCTGGATGGTGATGTATTACAACCAGGTCAGAGGTTCCTGTCAGTCTGTCTGGATGGTGGCTGTATTACAACCAGGTCAGAGGTTCCTGTCAGTCTGTCTGGATGGTGGCTGTATTACATCCAGGTCAGAGGTTCCTGTCAGTCTGTCTGGATGGTGATGTATTACATCCAGGTCAGAGGTTCCTGTCAGTCTGTCTGGATGGTGGCTGTATTACAACCAGGTCAGAGGTTCCTGTCAGTCTGTCTGGATGGTGGCTGTATTACAACCAGGTCAGAGGTTCCTGTCAGTCTGTCTGGATGGTGGCTGTATTACATCCAGGTCAGAGGTTCCTGTCAGTCTGTCTGGATGGTGGCTGTATTACAACCAGGTCAGAGGTTCCTGTCAGTCTGTCTGGATGGTGGCTGTATTACATCCAGGTCAGAGGTTCCTGTCAGTCTGTCTGGATGGTGGCTGTATTACATCCAGGTCAGAGGTTCCTGTCAGTCTGTCTGGATGGTGGCTGTATTACAACCAGGTCAGAGGTTCCTGTCAGTCTGTCTGGATGGTGATGTATTACATCCAGGTCAGAGGTTCCTGTCAGTCTGTCTGGATGGTGGCTGTATTACATCCAGGTCAGAGGTTCCTGTCAGTCTGTCTGGATGGTGGCTGTATTACATCCAGGTCAGAGGTTCCTGTCAGTCTGTCTGGATGGTGGCTGTATTACATCCAGGTCAGAGGTTCCTGTCAGTCTGTCTGGATGGTGGCTGTATTACATCCAGGTCAGAGGTTCCCGTCAGTCTGTCTGGATGGTGATGTATTTAGTCAGCTAGTTGGCAGAGATGGTAACTACACTGGGCAGCTAGTTGGCAGAGTCAAAGCAGACTTAATAATATGCTATTTAACAGACGCCTTTATCCGTTCAGTCGCTTTTGCCTGACTCCGAAGTCAGCGATGTTGATGATGGTCGGTCGGTAACCCCAACACCATAGGGCCTACATCCCTAAAGCTGGTCTAACTGTATTGTAGACCTAGGGCCTACATCCCTAAAGCTGGTCTAACTGTACTGTAGACCTAGGGCCTACATCCCTAAAGCTGGTCTAACTGTATTGTAGACCTAGGGCCTACATCCCTAAAGCTGGTCGAACTGTACTGTAGACCTAGGGCCTACATCCCTAAAGCTGGTCTAACTGTATTGTAGACCTAGGGCCTACATCCCTAAAGCTGGTCTAACTGTACTGTAGACCTAGGGCCTACATCCCTAAAGCTGGTCTAACTGTACTGTAGACCTAGGGCCTACATCCCTAAAGCTGTTTGTCCCTTCAGGGAGCAGCTGCAGAAAGCTAACTGAAAACCATCCTACAACTCTCCAACCACGTGAGCTGACAACGGCTATTTCCACAGCTGTGAGTATCAACAGAATCTGAACTTTAGTCTTCCAGTAGTTTCCCCTTCAGAAAACAAACATCTGAACACAACCACAGCTCTCAGCCCAACTCTCCCCTCTCAGCCCAGCCAGTCCAACTCTTCCCTCTCAGCCCAGCCAGTCCAACTCTTCCCTCTCAGCCCAGCCAGTCCAACTCGTCCCTCTCAGCCCAGCCAGTCCAACTCTTCCCTCTCAGCCCAGCCAGTCCAACTCTTCCCTCTCAGCCCAGCCAGCCCAACTCTTCCCTCTCAGCCCAGCCAGTCCAACTCTTCCCTCTCAGCCCAGCCAGTCCAACTCTTCCCTCTCAGCCCAGCCAGTCCAACTCTTCCCTCTCAGCCCAGCCAGCCCAACTCTCCCCTCTCAGCCCAGCCAGTCCAACTCTCCCCTCTCAGCCCAGCCAGTCCAACTCTTCCCTCTCAGCCCAGCCAGTCCAACTCTTCCCTCTCAGCCCAGCCAGTCCAACTCTTCCCTCTCAGCCCAGCCAGTCCAACTCTTCCCTCTCAGCCCAACTCTCCTCTCTCAGCCCAGCCAGTCCAACTCTTCCCTCTCAGCCCAACTCTCCTCTCTCAGCCCAGCCAGTCCAACTCTTCCCCTCTCAGCCCAGCCAGTCCAACTCTCCCCTCTCAGCCCAGCCAGCAGCCACATTCCACCCTGCTCTGCCTGTGGTATTGAAGAAGAGAGAACCAGAGAGAGAAATACAGACTCCAAATTAGATCCAGACTTTCTCCCTCCTCTCTCTCTCTCTCTCCTTTTCAAAGAGGAAAAACACGTGTAGTGATGCTCTCTGTGGAGGCCTAGCTCGCTGCAGAGACCGAGCAGAGGACAGGACATTTTTTTTTTTAAGAGAAAATTAATATGTGAGTGAATCCAGAAGGTCCAATTCAATAATTCCAGATGTGTGCTGCAGTAGAGACACGAGTCATGCACACAAGTATATATACACAATACTTATTTTCCACCATAATTTGCAAATAAATAAATTAAAAATCCTACAATGTGATTTTCTGGATTTTTTTTCCTCATTTTGTCTGTCATAGTTGAAGTGTACCTATGATGAAAATTACAGGCCTCTCTCATCTTTTTAAGTTGGAGAACTTGCACAATTGGTGGCTGACTAAATACTTTTTTGCCCCACTGTACCGTCTATACCGGAGGCTGTCAACAGTCAACAGCCACTAGAATCTGATGCCTCTGGCAGAACAGTCAACAGCCACTAGAATCTGATGCCTCTGGCAGAACAGTCAACAGCTACTAGAATCTGATGCCTCTGGCAGAACAGTCAACAGCCACTAGAATCTGATGCCTCTGGCAGAACAGTCAACAGCCACTAGAATCTGATGCCTCTGGCAGAACAGTCAACAGCTACTAGAATCTGATGCCTCTGGCAGAACAGTCAACAGCCACTAGAATCTGATGCCTCTGGCAGAACAGTCAACAGCCACTAGAATCTGATGCCTCTGGCAGAACAGTCAACAGCCACTAGAATCTGATGCCTCTGGCAGAACAGTCAACAGCCACTAGAATCTGATGCCTCTGGCAGAACAGTCAACAGCCACTAGAATCTGATGCCTCTGGCAGAACAGTCAACAGCCACTAGAATCTGATGCCTCTGGCAGAACAGTTTATATACAAATGATATATCTCAGGGCTCCAGCTATGCATTTGATTCATTAACTTGCTTGCTAAGTGGCTAGATGGCAAGCTCAACCTTCTTGGTTACAGCTGGGGTTGCAAAGGGCCAGAAACTTTACAGACATTTTCTGGAATTTGGGGAATTTTTGCTAAAATTCTTTAAAAACAAACAAAAAAAAGGTTTGCTTATAACAGTGTGGGATACACAAGGCATCTCTAGGTCTTATGGCAACATTTTGGTTCAACTATCCCCAATTCAAATGGGATTGCAACCCTCTGCATGCACAGTGCACTCTTCCATCACATGTACAGCTGATTCTCCAGATCTTGCACACTAATGACATGCTATTGAGCCCACATTACTACACCGTCTGAGCCAAGGACTACATGCTTTCCGGTTAAGTTTTGATTACAATACTGGGTGAGGGTTGAATATATTTTATTTGACATGATTTTTTGTGTGTTAACTAGTAAATAGTAGCCTACAGCAAAGTGTGTTTAAAATAATTTCAACTTGTTAAAAATTTCTGGAATCATTAAAACTCATTTTTCAACCACTCCACACATTTCTTGTTACCTTCAAACTCAGTGCCTCTTTGCTTGACATCATGGAAAAATCAAAAGAAATCAGCCAAGACCTCCATTTCATGAACCTTGTATCTTAAACTACATATGTTAACGTGGGCTATATTGAACACTTTTCTTCTGGAATGCTTGCTTGTTTTCAATGCTTTACTGGGAAGCTTAGCAGAAGTAGACATGCTCATGTTATTTATGTTAGTGCAGGGTGAGCTGCACACAGTGGACTTCCTCCTAGGGCACACCCTGCCTCAGTGCTAACAGTATAACTCTGGTTCATAGGCACATGATTACTGCAAACAATAGCTGTAGGATAAACAGAGGCATTCAGGGCAGTAAGAGGGACATAAATTAGGTCACTTACATTGTGTCTACCAACAGCCCCTGGGATAATGTACATTTGCTGAAGCATTCTGACAACTCAGCGACACAATGGTAGGGATTAACTGAGCTGGGCTTGTTGTCATTGCAGCCAATCTCAAAGCTGTGCGTTACAGGGAAGACATCCTCCTCCCTCATGTGGTACCCTTCCTGCAGGCTCATCCTGACATGACCCTCCAGCATGACAATGCCACCAGCCATACTGCTCTTCTGTGCGTGATTTCCTGCAAGACAGGAATGTCAGTGTTCTGCCATGGCCAGCGAAGAGCCCGGATCTCAATCCCATTGAGCACGTCTGGGACCTGTTGGATCAGAGGGTGAGGGCTAGGGCCATTCCCCCCAGAAATGTCTGGGAACTTGCAGGTGCCTTGGCTGAAGAGTGGGGTAACATCTCACAGCAAGAACTGGCAAATCTGGTGCAGTCCATGAGGAGGAGATGCACTGCAGTACTTAAAGCAGCTGGTGGCCACACCAGATACTGACGGTTACTTTTGATTTTGACCCCCCCTTTGTTCAGGGACACATTATTCAATTTCTGTTAGTCACATGTCTGTCTAACTTGTTCGGTTTATGTCTGTTTGTTGAATATTATGTTCATACATGTGTAAATATTTGTTAAGTTTGCTGAAAATAAACGCAGTTGACAGTGAGAGGACGTTTCTTTTTTGTTTTGTTTATTTCCCTCAGGGAGAGAGAGAATTAACAAAAAAGCAGAGCAAACTAGAATGTTATTTGGCCCTGAACAGAGAGTACACAATGGCAGAATACCTGACCACTGTGACTGACCCACACTTAAGGAAAGCTTTGACTATGTACAGACTCAGTGAGCATGGCCTTGCTATTGAGAAAGGCCGCCATAGGCAGGCCTGGCTCTCAAGAGAAGACAGGCTATGTGCACACTGCCCACAAAATGAGGTGGAAACTGAGCTGCACTTCCTAACCTCCTGCCAAATGTATGACTATATTAGAGACATATTTCCCTCAGATTATACAGACCCACAAAGAATTTGAAAACAAACCCAATTTTGATAAACTCCCATATCTATTGGGTGAAATACCACAGTGTGCCGTCACAGCAGCAAGATGTGTGACCTGTTGCCACAAGAAAAGGGCAACCAGTGAAGAACAAACACCATTGTAAATACAACCCATATTTATGTTCATTTATTTTCCCTTTTGTACTTTAACCATTTGCACATCGTTACAACACTGTATATAGACATAATATGACATTTGTAATGTCTTTATTCTTTTGGAACTTCTGTGAGGGTAATGTTTACTGTTCATTGTTATTGTTTTTCATTTTTTGTTTATGATCTACTTCACTTGCTTTGACAATGCAAACATGTGTTTCCCCATGCCAATAAAGTCCTTAAATTAAATTGAACTGAGAGAGAGGGATCAAGAGAGCGAGAGAAGTAGAGGGAGCAAACGCAATAGACAGAATGAAGGAGGTAAACACTCAAAACTAGCTCAGCAGAAGAGTTGGCCAGACTCCCTCTCTCCGCCCGCCAGCCTCCTAATGTAGCCCGGCCTGAAAAGATGCCTGAGGAGTCCCCACAACCGTTTTTCAAGAGAAATGGAAGTTAGGTTGTTTTTTATTTGTTTTTTTTTAATACTGGAAACATATGCTTTCCTGTCGACCCTGCGGACAGTGGTTTGTCTGTAGCAAACGTAGCAGGACGAGGACAGGGGAAGGAACCTCAATTCCTACTGGACTGTTGCCAAGAACTGTGGAAATGGTATAGAGGCTTGGTCATCTTTTTTTCCAGCATGTACACTGCTTGTTTTAGATCGCATTTCACACACTAGTATATTTTTCTATTCTTTTTTTAACCAAAATCCAAAACAGTTTCCTATATTTCTGTGGATGATGTCCTGTGTTGTATAATGACACATATGTGTATCGGTACAGTCTTCTACAGTATACACCCTGAATAGAAATGTGATCGTGGCAAGCTGTGTTTGTTGGTCTCTGCACAGCATGTTAGTAAGGCTTGATATTCTTCCTCTCTCTCTCCTCTCTCTCTCCTCTCTCTCTCCTCCTCCTCCTCCTCCTCCTCTCCCTCTCCTCTGGCTCCATCATGAGAGTAGCTGGGTGTAGGAGCTCTCATGTTGTTAAGTACAGATACAACTCAAATGGGACCCAACTGCTGACTGGACAGGCATTTCTCACACTAAAAAAACAGCCGTTGTTCTGGAACCGTTCTTTGGAGTCCCAAAAAATAAAAAAGAACAGCAAAAGCAACACTCTTTAATACCATGGAAGGAATGTTCTACCATTCCAATTCTTTTTTAAATCGACTTCAGAGAAGCCACATGAAACATAAGAACCATGTGGACCAGTAGTGTAGTGGAGGTACACGCTGTATCAACGAATACGGTTGATGAAACAGATCAGAATTGTTTAGTCGTTGATCAACTGTTATTTCTTCACATTTTCGTCGCGGCGGGCTAGGAGAGAATGTTACTAAACGCAGTTCGCTGTAAAACACTGTTTTAAAATGCACATGCGAGCTGTTACAAAATGTTGAAATACGGAACATTTAAAGATGCAACAACTATCACGGGTTGCTAATATGACTAGGATAATGCCTTGGGCTGCTAGACAATGAAAGACAGTTTAAATAAAAGACTGACCACACAGGAACAGGGCTGACCTCTAGTCAAACCACAGACTGACCAGAAAGGAACAGGGCTGACCTCTAGTCAAACCACAGACTGACCAGAAAGGAACAGGGCTGACCTCTAGTCAAACCACAGACTGACCAGAAAGGAACAGGGCTGACCTCTAGTCAAACCACAGACTGACCAGAAAGGAACAGGGCTGACCTCTAGTCGTTCCCCAGCAAGAAAACCAAACATTTTGCTCAAACAGAAAAGGGAACTAACAAAGATAACTGACAACAACCAAAACAACCTGCACCATCGAGAGCATCCTGACTGGTTGCATCACCGCCTGGTATGGCAACTGCTCGGCATCTCGACTGTGAGGAGCTACAGAGGGTAGTGCGTACAGCCCAGTACATCACTGGGGCCAAGCTTCCTGCCATCCAGGACCTCTATACCAGGCGGTGTCAGAGGAAGGCCCTACAAATTGTCAAAGACTCCAGCCACCCTACTCCTAGACTGTTCTCTCTGCTACCGCACGGCAAGCGGTACCGGAGCACCAAGTCTAGGTCAAAGAGGCTTCTAAACAGCTTCGACCCCCAAGCCATCAGACTCCTGAACAGCTAATCAAATGGCTACCCAGACTACGGACTAACGGGGTGACACCAATCCGTGCACCCCAAGTGCTAACGTCCAACCTTGAAATATTAAATGAAAAAAAAAAAAAAAAAGTCTGTAACACAACAGACTGACTAGACAGGAACAGGGCTGACCTCTAGTTACGGCTGGGCGGTATACCGTGCGGTTTGGATTTTTACTTTTACTATAATCGGTATTTGAATGTCTGGTTTGTTAAATGTGATACGCAGTGTGTGACGTCCATTTGAATAGTTTACTCCGCTACTTGAGTCATCTCGCTCTCCACTCTCTCGATGCCGCTTTCCACACAGACCTAGCTACGCCCCCTGCCACTCAAGGAGCCCATCTGATGTTTCTCAACCAGGAGACACTTGCGTTCAGTCTGCATGGTCCAATGGCAGCATATGCAACACTGTTGATGACAATGACGCAGTTGTACCTCTGCTTCTTCCTATAAATCTACTAGTATTTTATAATTATCTATAGAATGCTAGTAGATTGTGTTGTTTTCATCCATTTCTGCATTTGAGTTTCTTGTTAATTACTAATAATTACATGATTAGTTTGAGTTTCTTGTTAATTATTAATAATTACATGATTAGTTTTGAGTTTCTTGTTAATTACTAATAATTACATGATTAGTTTTGAGTTTCTTGTTAATTACTAATAATTACATGATTAGTTTTGAGTTTCTTGTTAATTACATGATTAGTTTTGAGTTTCTTGTTAATTACTAATAATTACATGATTAGTTTGAGTTTCTTGTTAATTACTAATAATTACATGATTAGTTTGAGTTTCTTGTTAATTACTAATAATTACATGATTAGTTTGAGTTTCTTGTTAATTACTAATAATTACATGATTAGTTTGAGTTTCTTGTTAATTACTAATAATTAGTTTGAGTTTCTTGTTAATTACTAATAATTACATGATTAGTTTTGAGTTTCTTGTGTTTCTTCCGTCTGCCAACAGTCTTTCTTATCAAGTTGTATCTAAATCTTGTTACCCGCTAATGCTAAATCACTAGCAAGCTAAGAAATGCACTGAGCAAGAGCAAGCGTAATTAGCTATACAGCCTGATGGGGCGGCAGGTAGCCTGGTGGTTAGAGGCAGGTAGCCTAGTGGTTAGAGGCAGGTAGCCTAGTGGTTAGAGGCAGGTAGCCTAGTGGTTAGAGGCAGGTAGCCTAGTGGTTAGAGGCAGGTAGCCTAGTGGTTAGAGGCAGGTAGCCTAGTGGTTAGAGGCAGGCAGCCTAGTGGTTAGAGGCAGGTAGCCTAGTGGTTAGAGGCAGGTAGCCTAGTGGTTAGAGACAGGTAGCCTAGTGGTTAGAGGCAGGTAGCCTAGTGGTTAGAGACAGGTAGCCTAGTGGTTAGAGGCAGGTAGCCTAGTGGTTAGAGAGGCAGGTAGCCTGATGGGGCGGCAGGTAGCCTAGTGGTTAGAGGCAGGTAGCCTGGTGGTTAGAGAGGCAGGTAGCCTGGTGGTTAGAGAGGCAGGTAGCCTGATGGGGCGGCAGGTAGCCTAGTGGTTAGAGGCAGGTAGCCTGGTGGTTAGAGGCAGGTAGCCTGGTGGTTAGAGGCAGGTAGCCTGGTGGTTAGAGGCAGGTAGCCTAGTGGTTAGAGGCAGGTAGCCTAGTGGTTAGAGCGTTGGGCCAGTAACCGAAAGGTTGCTAGATCGAATCCTCGAGCTGACAAGGTAAAAATCTGTTGTTCTGCCCCTGAACAAGGCAGTTAACCCCACTGTTCCTAGGCCGTCATTGAAATCAAGAATTTGTTCTTAACTGACTTGCCTGGTTAAATAAAAGGTCAAAATAAATTTAAAAAGAAGGTAAACGTAAAGCAAGAACATGTTAGCTACATGAAGCAGCTAAGAGAAAACATTCAATGCAGCCCAAGATTATAGGGTCCCCTAGGAAACACCTATCAACACATTAGTTCCTACCCTGTTACAATAACTCCTCCCTGGCGTTGTCATGTTAAACACTGTATTCAAAGACACCATTATTATATTCTAACGATATAATTATAGACCTTCTATTTCCATGATTCCAACAGTTCACCCAAGTGTTTTTGCTCTAAATCGCAAGTCAAATTTGAATTATTTGGTTAAAACTAAGGCCCAGATTGCTTGCCAATATCGTGCAGCCCAACGTGGCAGTGTGGAAAATGATCTCAAAATGCAGAGATTGATGAAAATGATGACTTTTTGGGGGGGTTGACGTTGAATTGAACAGTATTAAAACAATCAGAATGGAGAAAGACCCATTGAAAATCACTTAGAATGTATGTGTTGCCACCCTAGGATCACACACTACTCATAAAGCACATTTAGAACTTTTACTATTACAATCATCATTTTAAATCATTTTTTAAAATGTATATTGTGATATAATATTTTGGCCATGTTGCCCAGCCCTACCTCTAGTCAGACCACAGACTGACCAGACAGTAACAGGGCTGTGGCACATGGGGATCCACCCCTCCATAAAAATCACCCTCTCCTCATCCACCCCTCTAAAAATCACCCTCTCCTCATCCACCCCTCTATAAATCACCCTCTCCTCATCCACCCCTCTATAAATCACCCTCTCCTCATCCACCCCTCTATAAATCACCCTCTCCTCATCCACCCTCTATAAATCACCCTCTCCTCATCCACCCCTCTATAAATCACCCTCTCCTCATCCACCCCTCTATAAATCACCCTCTCCTCATCCACCCCTCTATAAATCACCCTCTCCTCATCCACCCCTCTATAAATCACCCTCTCCTCATCCACCCCTCTATAAATCACCCTCTCCTCATCCACCCCTCTATAAATCACCCTCTCCTCATCCACCCCTCTATAAATCACCCTCTCCTCATCCACCCTCTATAAATCACCCTCTCCTCATCCACCCTCTATAAATCACCCTCTCCTCATCCACCCTCTATAAATCACCCTCTCCTCATCCACCCTCTATAAATCACCCTCTCCTCATCCACCCTCTATAAATCACCCTCTCCTCATCCACCCTCTATAAATCACCCTCTCCTCATCCACCCTCTATAAATCACCCTCTCCTCATCCACCCCTCTATAAATCACCCTCTCCTCATCCACCCCTCTATAAATCACCCTCTCCTCATCCACCCCTCTATAAATCACCCTCTCCTCATCCACCCCTCTATAAATCACCCTCTCCTCATCCACCCCTCTATAAATCACCCTCTCCTCATCCACCCCTCTATAAATCACCCTCTCCTCATCCACCCCTCTATAAATCACCCTCTCCATATCCACACCTCTATAAAATCACTCACTCGCCTCATGACCAGTGTTTTCCAAAATACACGCACAAAAATACCCACCCACCTCCAAACCCATCACCACGAGACAGCCAGGACAGGAGGAAGGATTTCACATGAAGTCCTTGTTCTAAAATCAGAAGGGAACTAAACAAGCCGAGAGCAGGAACCGCAGTGGGAAAAGAGGACATTTCCCTGTGACTCTCTGTAATGCATCAGAAGAGACACATTGGAGCTGGTAGGCAGAGAGGGGAAAAATAAAACAACATGTTTCTGAACACTTTGGGTTGACAATAAGTCTTACATCGTCATGAGAAAACGAGGGCCATGGAGTCTGGCTCTTCATCACTGCCACATGTCTACACAGACACGCCAAGGACATAGTAGTTAGTGATAGGGGATGAGTGTTACATTTAGCAATATTAAGCAATACTTTAACTCCAAGTTTCGGTTTGTAATTAATATATATATATATATATATATATATATATATATATATATATATATATATATATATATATATATATATATATATTCTTAAAATGTTATCAGCACTTTTATTTCCATGACTGATCAAAACAAATTGACTCATGATCTCATCTCGTGCTGAGCAATTAACCGACATTCCGGTTATTGACCAACTTCGGTTCAATAATTATTTCTGTGAGCTCAATGCGCACATCGTTTCCCCTAGAGATAAATCAGATCCAGCCTGAACTGTGCAATGTAGTTGGGAGTTGTAGTTTCCAACAGGCCAACATTCTACATAGTTCAGCTCATAAAACTACAATGACCATAATTAATTGTGCATCTACTTGTCCAGTCGGTTTCTTTAAGGCCTGCTACTGAAGAGAGAAGAATGCATGATGGTGAGGCGATACAGAGAACAGTTTCTTACGGAGGTATCTACCTGAAAATACATGATCTATGTGATTGATATTTGGTCTTTAGCAGTTATAAGAGTAGGCCTTATTTCCTTTGATGAACTACTACAATAGTGATATTGTCAGAGAGGATAATAAACCATTTTATGTGAATAAATGTTTAATAGGAATAGGTGATCAGCAATAATGGACAGTCACTACCATCATGGGACCATTGTTTTAGTCTGTGTTAAAGCATTCGACCCACATAATGCACAGTGCATGGAAATATTATTATAATTTTTTTTAAATATCGAAAATCGTGATCATTTTTTTTAATAATCTAACAGAACCCGAACCGACCTCAAAAAGCACTAATCGTCTCTCTGAGCAGGCATATAGTGAGCAATATGTTTGGGAAAATATAAAACGCAATGAAATCACAGTATCGAATTACACACTACACATCGAGTCACACACACACACACACACTACATGTAGAATCACACTACACATCGAGTCACACTACATATAGAATCACACTACATATAGAATCACACTACATATCGTATCGCCACCTAAGGTTTGTGATAATATCGTATTGTTATGTCTCTGGAAGTTCCCAGCCCTAATGTTGCAGTGGACACTCAATTCCCAGCCCTAAAGGTAGTATACACATGGAGAGCAGAAGCAGGTAGATGAAGAACAGGAGGTAGAAGTCTCTACAGTAATGACATGGATTGGGGGAAACTACTGGCCGTCATCATGCCTGGCCGTTAGTATGTTCAAACTAAACTTCAAATCGTGAAAACGTCCCCCCACCCACACAGATACAAACTATTTATCAAAACACATTCCATGAATACTGTTACGTTCCCCCAGTTTCTGTGTGTGTGTGTGTGTGTGTGTGTGTGTGTGTGTGTGTGTGTGTGTATTTCAGGAAATGGAATCCTGGACTCCTCAAGCAGCTGACTGGTCAGCCCCACCACTGATTGGAGCTCTGACCCCGCCCTCTCGTCAGGCGAAACAGCTGGATCTTCAATCCTTCTGCAGTTTGAAAAGCCAGTGTTCCTTTCCCCAGGGGAAGAGAGCTTCTTTCTATGTCCTGTGTTGGTCTGTATAAGTTGTTGAAAGTATTTTTTGTAGACGTTCATGCAGAGGTATGTGTATGCCGTAGGACTTAGTGAACAATTTCAATAAACCAAAAAACACTAAGTGTTGGTGAATTATTCTGTTTCATTTGTTCCCAGGGGAGTGTTTTAGGCAGAGGCCTGCGGGCATACATAACCCGTAGTATTTACTGTCTACGCACACTAGGTAAGACCTGGACGGACCACCCCCTGTATTTTGGTTAGTGCGCCAGGCGGTGCTAAGATTAGGTAAGTAGTGGGTAAGGGACTCTTAACTTTCAGTGCTTTGTTCCGTCCAGCCCCTTTCCCCCACATTACCGTGTTTAACTTCTGATCAGGCCCCTTTATCTCCATTTCCGCCTGAATGACATGCCCAAAGCAAACTGCCTGTAGCTCAGGCCCTGAAGCCAGGGTTGACATATTATTGGTACCATTTGATAGAAACCACTTTGAAGTTTGTAGAAATGCTAAAATAATGTAGGAGAATATAACACAATAGATATCTTAGGAGAAAAACCAACGAAAAACAAACTGGATTTTATTTTTTTCCTCTGGGTAACGGCGTCTGCCAAACGTCCCTCTGGGTAACGGCGTCTGCCAAACGTCCCTCTGGGTAACGGCGTCTGCCAAACGTCCCTCTGGGTAACGGCGTCTGCCAAACGTCCCTCTGGGTAACGGCGTCTGCTAAACGTCCCTCTGGGTAACGGTGTCTGCTAAACGTCCCTCTGGGTAACGGCGTCTGCCAAACGTCCCTCTGGGTAACGGCGTCTGCCAAACGTCCCTCTGGGTAACGGCGTCTGCCAAACGTCCCTCTGGGTAACGGCGTCTGCCAAATGTCCCTCTGGGTAACGGCGTCTGCTAAACGTCCCTCTGGGTAACGGCGTCTGCTAAACGTCCCTCTGGGTAACGGCGTCTGCGAAACGTCTCACTGGGTAACGGCGTCTGCGAAACGTCTGACATGTAAACGTCCTGGGATGACCCCATTTTAGTCTACCGGTCGGGTCGTTGGTCGACCCACATTTTTAGTCGAAGCAGCAGCACATTTTTTTTAAAGGCACACGAGACACCAGTCTGATTTACGCCCATCTCAGTGAACTAATTGCCATGCAGAGGCCAAATTGAGCTCCGGTACCCTCGCCGCCCAAACGTTGTAACAACGCAGAGGGCTCCATGTAGCTCCGCATTGACATGATCGGTTGACGGTAGGTGAGGGCAGGAAGTCCTGTACAACAGCCCTGACTTCTGCAGTTGGCCGTATCGCAGGGTGCTTCTACTGCCACTACTGCAAAAGTCAGATTTATACATGCAGAACATTCAACCCCGTGCAGCGTTTACAGTGATACGGCCTCCGCAGACGTCTGGGCATTCATACCTCTTGTTAAATTTACTGACTGACAATGTCTCTAAAA
>CM059785.1:2770000-2880000 GCA_030435695.1 Brachymystax lenok tsinlingensis
AAGAGAACTGAATTTGGGATGAGGAGGGGGGGGGACGAGTGAACAACTAGGACGAGGAGAACAACAGGCCAACTTCCCTCGATTAGCCAACGTCCTTAGGGACTGATGACATCATTCCATCACTTCCTGCCTCCAGCCCCATGTTGTCATCCCAAAGAGCAGAGCCCAGAAGTCATTGTAGTGTGTGTTATTCATTGTATATTCTGACTTCAAAAAGGTCATTTTACTTTCCCCTAACCCTACCACCCCTCCCCTAACTGGAGTAAACTAACGGACAAGTTAGGTGAATATGGAAATGTCTGCACTAACTGCATGTATGACAACTCCACCAGTCCAATTTATGATATAATTTACAGAGATTATACAGATTTTATTTTTCCAAAAATAAATGTTTTATCAATTAGTATGAGTTTAACCATATTTTCTGGTGGATTAATCTGAAATTGCAACTAGCTATCTATGGCTTGTTTTAAAAATAGCAATATGGAGATTGTTTCATTTTCAAATAACTGAAAGTGAGAGGTTGTAATCTGAATGAAGGGGGAAAAAGGGACATTCTTGAACACTGAGTGAGCCATTCTTACTAATCTGCTGGAGAAGTAGTTGGGATTTAAGTATAGTTTGAGTTATGATGGAAAGCCTATTATGCCCCCTGACGCAACAGGTGGGTCTAATCCTGAATGCTGATTGGTTAAAATCGCATTCATAAATCTATGACGTTAAAATGCCTATTTAAATCTGTTCCATCTGACTGCGTAATCCACTGTCTCATCAGCCCAGCCAGGCAATTTATAAACTTGATCTCCACTATAAAAGCATCAAGACATTATCTCACATTTCTTTTAGTTTTCAACAGCAGAGATTTGTATAAACGTGTCCCTCCAACATTTGCAACATTGTTCCAAAATTCAAATTCGAGCACCAGATGTTTGAGTTTATTTTTTACAGGGACAGTGCACATTAATCAACATTTCAGTCAAAGGTTTTAGCCAGCTGGCAAATTTTCAACGGCAGTCCCTGGGCAGGTTATTATGTCCCATAGTAATGAACGTCTTGGGATGAGACAGACAGGCAGGCAGCTTTTCTCAGCCAGTCAAAATCATGAATCAGCATCATTTTTATAGATACATGCAAAGACCGATCAATAGAAAACAGGTCAAACGAAACTAAGTGCAGCTAGTTTGCAGTTTTTCCAGCTTCAGTTTGAAGTGATTGTGTTAGCTGTTGTTGGCTAGCTGCTCGGAACAACAGTGTCTTGACGAGAGAGCACATTTTCTATGCCCGGGGAAATCGTGCCTCATTAGCTCATTGTTATGGATGTATCCAAATAAAATGTCACTAGAAAACAGCTTAAACAAATGCAGCTACTGTTGTTATTCTGGCTGCACTGTTTGACGTGACTAAGTTAGCCGTAGTGACTAGGCTAGCTAGCAGGCAAGGGATAAGAACGTTGCCAGCCAGTATGGCAATGGACCATTTAGAACGAACGACTGGGTCGCGTCCACAGATACAGAACAAAACGGCTGGGTCGCGTCCACAGATACAGAACAAAACGGCTGGGTCGCGTCCACAGATACAGAACAAAACGGCTGGGTCGCGTCCACAGATACAGAACAAAACGGCTGGGTCGCGTCCACAGATACAGAACAAAACGACTGGGTCGCATCCATAGATAAAAAAGACTGAACGACTGGGTCGCGTCTCTGGCAACCGAACCGATAGAACGAACGACCAGCCGGCTTGGGTAGCAACCGTTGACTTATGTCGGGACTAGATCTTCTGGAAGGATGAAATAGTAGGATGTATTTTCATGAACTTTATTTTGATATGTTGGTAAGCCATTGTATATAAGGGATTATGGCCTCGAAGCCGGGGTTTGGAGGATATATTGGCACGGTTTGCCGGGACTCGACTTTGTCTCGGACCTAACAGCCGTGCCAATATATCCCCCAAACACCGGCTTCTCAGGCATTAAGACTTAATTAGATAACAGGCCAAACAGGTGTAGTGTAACTGGGAATGATCCTGTTGCTCAGGGGGTTTCTTGCAACAGGAGAAATCCTACTGTAGCTTCCTCTGCATCCCGTCCCCAAACAGTCTCTGGCTCCAGTAACAGGAGACTTCCTCTGCATCCCGTCCCCTAACAGTCTCTGGCTCCAGTAACAGGAGACTTCCTCTGCATCCTGTCCCCTAACAGTCACTGGCTCCAGTAACAACAGGAGACTTCCTCTGCATCCTGTCCCCTAACAGTCTCTGGCTCCAGTAACAGGAGACTTCCTCTGCATCCCGTCCCCTAACAGTCTCTGGCTCCAGTAACAGGAGACTTCCTCTGCATCCTGTCCCCTAACAGTCTCTGGCTCCAGTAACAGGAGACTTCCTCTGCATCCCGTCCCCTAACAGTCTCCGGCTCCAGTAACAACAGGAGACTTCCCCTGCATCCTGTTACCCCACACTCCCGTGCTGGCCTTGTAGAGCTGCATCTATGGCTCAGTCTCTGGCCCTATGGCTCAGTCTCTGGCCCTATGGCTAGGCCTGAATCGGGCCTGGGGGCTGGGGATGGATTGATGGGTGTATGAAACTGGTCAGGGGGTTGGGGCTGGAGCTACAGTAATGACAGTGGTGCTTCAGACACACAGCAGAGAGCTAAGAAGAACTGCAGTCCAGTCAGTGATAGTAGTAGTCCCTCCAAGGCCAGGGAGACGGCCACGCTCGGCCAGGGAGACGGCCACGCTCGGCCAGGGAGACGGCCACGCTCATCTCTGCTTCCAGGAACACAGCCACAGGGCAACACCCACCAAACTAACTACTCCAGTCTAGCCTGGTTTCCATTCGTCCCACTTCAAACCACAGTAACACTTATCTAAAGCTGTAGCATGAGTCTGGAAGTTCCTGGACCTGACATGTTTCTGTTGGGGATTTCATTCATTGGGATGCATCCCAAATGTCATACTTGTCCCTATATAGTGCACTACTTTTCCCAGGGGCCGTAGGGCCACATAGACAATAGGGTGCCATTTGGGACACAGACTTGGTGTACTGTACTGTGGGGTTGGCTAAGGCTTTAGGAAGAGCCTCCATTATTCTACCCTGAAGCATGTGGTTTTCCACATGGACAGAAAATCTCTGAGAACACGGAGACCCTTCAGAGTGGAAATATTCAGTAGAGAGTAAAGCGATATGGGCGTAACGTGACAGCTGGGTATGGACATAGTAAGAGAGGTGGGCCATGGTTGGATTGTGTGTGTCCCCGTGTGAACGTCTGTGTGCGAGTGTGTACAGAATAAGAGCTGTATAAATGTACCACTAGAGAGTTCTTACCTTTTTGGTGTAGTATAGCTAGCCAGCCAAGCTCACTGCCCTCTAGGGTCTGTCAGCAAACAACCTGATGGTTAAAAATCACCATGAAGGAACAGAAGAGAGGAACTTCATTATTTCAGAGCGCAGAACGATAATTCATGTGGATTCAACGCTGAATATCAAGCCACTTTCCCCCCCCCCTCTGCTTTCTGCTGACTCAGCTAAATTAAAAACGGTTACTGTAGAGATTTGCAGAAATGATTTGAAGAAATGTATGTCAAGTGCCGAATACAACAAGGGTAGACTGTTGAAATTAAAATGCATTCCAGGTGACTACCTCATGAAACTGGTTGACAGAATGCCAAGAGTGTGCAAAGCTGTCATCAAGGCAAAGGGGTGGCTACTAGGAAGAATATAAAGTATATTTTGATTTGTAAAAACACTTTTTTGGTTACTACATGATTCCATAGTTTTGATGTCTCCACTATTATTCTACAATGTAGAAAATAGTACAAATAAAGAAACGCCCTTGAAATGAGTAGCTGTGTCCAAACCATTGACTGGTGCTGTATGTGTGTGTGCGCTACATACATAAAAACAAGGGACCACGGCAAACCAGGATTCTCTGTCTGCTACATACATCAAAACAGGGGACCATGACAGACCAGTATTCTGTCTGCTACATACATAAAAACAGAGGACCACGACAGACCAGTATTCTGTCTGCTACATACATAAAAACAGAGGACCACGACAGACCAGTATTCTGTCTGCTACATACATCAAAACAGAGGACCATGACAGACCAGTATTCTGTCTGCTACATACATCAAAACAGGGGACCACGAAAGACCAGTATTCTCTGTCTGCAGAATGTTTTGTCTAAACGGAGAAACCAGACATCGTCTCTGAAGGCTCAAGGCCATGGAGCCAAGAAAAAAATAAACATTGGCATGGGATTGGCGTGGGATGGGATTGGCGTGGGGTGGGTCCGTGGGGTGGGATTGGCGTGGGGTTGGCGTGGGGTGGGATGGGCGTGGGATGGGTCCGTGGGGTGGGGTTGGCGTGGGGTTGGCGTGGGATGGGTCTGTGGGGTGGGATGGGCGTGGGATGGGTCCGTGGGGTGGGATTGGCGTGATGTGGGATTGGCTTTTGACCATTCCATTGGATTCCTCATGTCTAACTCGTTGTTAGAAAAAAGGTTTGGACCAAATGGGATTATAGGTACTATATTTAATATAACATGAATCCTATGATAATTTTTTTTTACTTGGGACACAATCAATTATGTGGGAGTGACAGAGTATTTTATTATTTTATTGAACCTTTATTTAACCAGGTAGTTCTATATGATGTCATAATACACCTTTATTTAACCAGGTAGTTCTATATGATGTCATAATACACCTTTATTTAACCAGGTAGTTCTATATGATGTCATAATACAGGGTGGCCAGTTGAGAACAAGTTCTCATTTACAACTGCGACCTGGCCAAGATAAAGCAAAAGCAGTGCGACAAACAAACAACAGAGTTACACATGGAATACACAAAACATACAGTCAATAATACAATAGAAAAGTCTATATACAGTGTGTGCAAATGAGGTAAGATTAGGGAGGTAAGGCAATAAACAGGCCATAGTGGCGAGGTAATTACAATATAGTAATTAAGCACTGGAGTGATAGATGTTCAGAAGATGAATGTGCAAGTAGAGATACTGGGGTGCAAATGAGCAAAATAAATAAATGAACACAGTATGGGGATGAGGTAGTTGGGTGGGTTATTTACAGGTGGGCTATGTACAGGTGCAGTGATCTGTGAGCTGCACTGACAGCTGGTGCTTAAAGCTAGTGAGGGAGATATGAGTCTCCAGCTTCAGTGATTTTTGCAATTCGTTCCAGTCATTGGCAGCAGAGAACTGGAAGGAAAGGCGGCCAAAGGAGGAATTGGCTTTGGGGCTGACCAGTGAGATATACCTGCTGGAGCGCGTGCTACGGGTGGGTGCTGCTATGGTGACCAGTGAGCTGAGATAAGGTGGGGCTTTACCTAGCAAAGACTTATAGATGACCTGGAGCCAGTGGGTTTGGCGACGAATATGAAGCGAGGGCCAGCCAACGAGAGCATACAGGTCACAGTGGTGGGTGGTATATAGGGCTTTGGTGACAAAACGGATGGCACTGTGATAGACTGCATCCAGTTTCCTGAGTAGTGTTGGAGGCTATTTTGTAAATGACATCTCCGAAGTCAAGGATCGGTAGGATGGTCAGTTTTACGAGGGTATCTATGGCAGCATGAGTGAAGGATGCTTTGTTGCGAAATAGGAAGCAGATTCTAGATTTAAATTTTGGATTGGAGATGCTTAATCTGATTCTGGAAGGAGTATTTACAGTCTAGCCAGACACCTACAGTGGGGAAAAAAAGTATTTAGTCAGCCACCAATTGTGAAAGTTCTCTCACTTAAAAAGATGAGAGAGGCCTGCAATTTTCATGATAGGTACACTTCAACTATGACAGACAAAATGAGGAAAAAAAATCCAGAAAATCACATTGTAGGATTTTTAATGAATTTATTTGCAAATTATGGTGGAAAATATATCCACATATTCTAAGTCAGAACCGTCCAGAGTAGTGATGCTGGACGGGCGGGCAGGTGCGGGCAGCGATCGGTTGAAGAGCATGCATTTAGTTTTACTTGCAATTAAGAGCAGTTGGAGGCCACGGAAGGAGAGTTGTATGGCATTGAAGCGTGTCTGGAGGTTAGTTAACACAGTGTCCAAAGAAGGGCCAGAAGTATACAGAATGGTGTCGTCTGCGTATAGTTCAGAGAGTCACCAGCAGCAAGTCATTGTTGTATACAGAGAAAAGAGTCGGCCTAAGAATTGAACCCTGTGGCACCCCCATAGAGACTGCCAGAGGTCCGGACAACAGGCCCTCCGATTTGACACACTGAACTCTATCAGAGAAGTAGTTGGAGAACCAGGTGAGGAAGTCATTTGAGAAACCAAGGCTGTTGAGTCTGCCGGTAAGAATGTGGTGATTGACATAGTCGAAAGCCTTGGCCAGGTCGATGAACACGGCTGCACAGTATTGTCTCTTATCGATGGCGGTTATGATATTGTTTAGGACCTTGAGCGTGCCTGAGGTGCACCCATGACCAGCTCTGAAACCAGATTGCATAGCGGAGAAGGTACGGTGGGATTCGAAATGGTCGGTGATCTGTTTGTTAACTTGACTTTCGAAGACTTTAGAAAGGCAGGGTATGATAGATATAGGTCTGTAACAGTTTGGGTCTCCCCCTTTGAAGAGGGGGATGACCGCGGCAGCTTTCCAATCTTTGGGGTTCTCAGACGATACAAAGGAGAGGTTGAATAGGTGTTGCAACAATTGCGGCGGATAATTTTAGAAAGAGAGGGTCCAGATTGTCTAGCCCAGCTGATTTGTAGGGGTCCAGATTTTGCAACTCTTTCAGAACATCAGCTGTCTGGATTTGGGTGAAGGAGAAATGGGTGAGGCTTGGGCAGGTTACTGAGGGGGGTGTAGGGCAGTTGACCGGGGAAGGGGTAGCCAGATGGAAAGCATGGCCAGCCGTAGAAAAATGCTTATTGAAATTCTATTATTGTGGGTTTATCGGTGGTGACAGCGTTTCCTATCCTCAGTGCAGTGGGCAGCTGGGAGGAGGTGCTCTTATTCTCCATGGACTTTACAGGCCTTAAGGGTTTATGACAATCACAAGGAGACTGTTCTAAAGTAGGCCTTATGATAATCACAAGGAGACTGTTCTACAGTAGGCCTTAAGGGTTTATGATAATCAAAGGAGACAGTTCTACAGTCAATAGTTTAAGGGTTAAAAATGCCCATTTAACCAACTAGTGGGCTAAGCAGACAACACAACAGCAAAGCTTGCCTCTAATCACACATCAAAGCCCAGGCAAAGCCCACACTACTACAGGCAAAGCCCACACTACTACAGGCAAAGCCCACAGCACAGGCAAGCCATATCTGAAGCAGAAAATGTGGATTTTGATTGGTAATCTGAGCCAGCCTCTAGGAACCCCTGTAGCTGTTGCAGTTTACTCTTTTAACAGTAACGTTGACAGTCATACGGTTCACTGAGCATCTCCAGCAGAGAGCCAACACACACACACACACACAGCTAACATGCGGTGTGCTTCAGCACAAAACAGCCTGCTTGCTACCACATGCATTCCATGTGATAAGGCATGGCTTAAATCGATGCTAACAATAGTTAGGCTTTTGTTACAGGCTAACAGGGTGATAGGTGTCCAGAGCGGTTGGTAGCACGGATACACCTGTGGTCATGTGTGGGAGGTGACAGGGCTGAGATATGGTCCATGTATACCCTGGAATGATAAAAGACAGGAAAAGTGCCAGGGCACAGATTCACAAAAAACACTTTCTTACGCAAAAAAAGACTTTCGCTTCTTTAAGATTTTTTTTTTTTTTTTTTTTTAAACTTCATAAGATAGTTCGTAAGTGCAATTCATCAACAAGATCTTAAGATTTAATGATTTTCTTACGAACTTCTCAAATACCGGCTTACAAATCCTCTTAAGATGTTTGTTGCTAGGCAACAATTGTAGCTAGCTATCTAGCTAGCAATGGCAATCAAGTTAGCATATTTCTTACGGCGATTACTGTTCTAAAACATGTTCTTGGGTTTTAAATAACCAATACTGAAACTTTCAGATGAAGTTAGTGAGTGAATGAATTAAACACGTTCAATTGCTTTCATGAGCTTGTTCTTTCACTGCCATACAGTTTAAGACAAATAGGGTTTAGCTATCTTGGAATTAATAACATTTCCAAGAACCTTAAATAAGAATCTAAGTTGTTCTTCACTTTTTGCTGAAGGAACTTAACACCAGTGGTTTAACACATGAAAGAGCCTGTGCGTCTCAGTTTTACGGGGATAAGTTATTTACAAAGTGTCTCAGCTTCCACAAACACATGGGGCCCAGGCCCTCACCGTCACCCCCAGGCCCTCACCGTCACCCCCAGGCCTAGCTAGCTGTGAACTCACTAAGCTGTGAGCCAGCCTGCCTTTTCCCTCCTTGTGTGGTTGTAATGAAAGCTGTGGAAGGATCCCTAACCACCTCACTATACCAGTATAGTACCCACCTCTACTGTGGCTCCTAACCAGTATAGTAACTTTCCATACATATTTGCTCATGGTAAAAGCTGTCAGAAAGTTACTTTTTCATTCAGGCCTAGAGGTGTTGACCCATTTTGCATATTCCACCATGAGACATCTTCATTACCCAGAAAAATGCCTGAGTTTGATATAAAAGCTTACAAACAGGGTTGTCAAACGTATATCTAAAATTTCTCTAAAAACATTATATATATATTTTTTTTTTTTTTGGGGTGGGGGCATATATTGTAGCTTTTAAACCCTCATTTACATCAGAGGTGTATGTGTTGTGCCCGCCCTAGATTGAGACACAGCATAATCTTGAATAAAAAGGTTGAGTGTCATTTCGATCATAGAAATGGAAATTATAGAATGGACCTATCCTTTCAGGCCACTGCAATTTAGCTGGTACACCATTGACCTTTAAATTGAATAGACATTTTAACTTCCAATTACTACCACAAAGATGACCGACGGCGGGTGGACCGTTGAATGTCAACTTAAATGGTTGTCTATTCTAGTATCTGTATTTCTATGATTTCAATAGGTTTCCTATGGAGGATTGTAAGTAATATACAATTGATATTCCCATTCCAAGTTAACATTCTCTGACGTGTGGACTGCCAACCATATTTTGTGGTACCATTTTTTTTTTTTAAGTTGAAATGTAAAATGTTATTCCCATACCACCCTGTATTCAAGAGTATGTTGTGTGACAGGCACAGTAAACACTTCAGATGATGCATAATAGGGACTAAGCTACAACATACAGTATGCCTAGCCCGGTATGGTGAGGTATGCAAAAATGGGTAACCTTTTGGGCACCTCCATCTCCTGAATGTTTTGGCACTCAGTGATCACTGTCCTATTGCATGTATTAGAGGTACCAAACAGATGAACACTAATCCTTGTATACATTTAGAGACATTAAACATTTCTCCCAACAAGATTTTCTTCATGAAATGTATTCGTCAGCCTTCTCCTCTAGCAGCTGCGTGTCTGACCCTGAACTAGCTATAGAACTGTTCTTGCCCATTTCTCTCTCGCTGGCAGACAAACATGCACCATTTAAACAACTTTGAGTAAAAAAATTTTTTAAATAAACAAATCCTTGGTTCTCTACAGAACTTTCAGATCTTGTTATGATGAAGAATCAGCCCTGGGCCAAGGCTAGCTGTAAGCTCATTGGCAGATTGTCAGGCAATTGAGATATAGGTGCATAGTAGCTAAATAGTAGCTAAATCTAGCTATGTTCTATGACTATGCTGACGCGCCGTCTAAATTTTGGAAAGCGTGGAAATTCCTTTTTATTCCCTGCCTAAGCAAGTTGTATCAGAGTCTGGCATCATTGCTGAAAAAAAAAAAAACTAGTAGAAGTGATGTTTTAAAAAAAAATCTGCATTTTATCTCCGCAGGCTTTTTATTTGTAAGAAATGATGGTTTAATTGACCCTAGCCAGCCAGTCGACCGCCTGCCCCTCTCCCAGCCTATAGATGGAAGTTCACTTCTATTGAATATTTGTTTTGTTTTCATTTCAACAACGTTCTACGTGTGATGTGCTAGACACCTTGGGCCAGATTGTGACGACAAACAAACAAAAAATCCACTGGGGCTGATTTGCTTGATCAGTGTTTTCCACAAGAACATAGAGTAGCCAGCCAAATAGAAAAAGCAGCCAGCCAGGCACCCTGGGCAAGAAATCTTGTAAATAGCCCACATTATCGTGAAAAATAAATTCTCACACAAAACCACACACTTTAACGGAGGAAAGAAAAACTCAATTGGATGTTAAGTCGACTACAACACCAGAGACCATTTGAGGTCTGGAAAAAATCTGATAAATGTAGATATTTGGGGAGTAGCTACCCTTTAATTCCAGTGAGCACCTAGCAAGAGGCTGTTTAGCTGGGGGGTTTTGTAGCACATGTGATGGTAGAGTTTGCAAAACAAATACCCAATGGTTAGATGAAAATACTCATGATATCATTCTGCCAGCTAAGCAAAGGCTACTTTGTTGTCAACATTTAAATTGAGGTTTTTAGGGAAAACCTATCCATCTACCAGAAGACGATGATGCTGTTTTCAAAAACATCATCGCTAACGGCTAGACAGTGGTACACACACATTTCAGAAAGTTGCTGATGCATTGTTAATGTCTTATGGTAAACTTTTTCAATACATCTAGCTGGATTCCCTACTAAGGTCAATACATCTAGCTGGATTCCCTACTAAGGTCAATACATCTAGCTGGATTCCCTACTAAGGTCAATACATCTAGCTGGATTCCCTACTAAGGGATTCCCTACTACTATTGAAAATTAAATACAGGAATATCTAATTTTACAAAAGTATTCACACCCCTGAGTCAATACTTTGTAGAAGCACCTTTGGCAGTGATTACATCCATGAGTCTTTCTGGGTAATTCTCTCCAAGATCTTTCCACACCTGGATTGTGCAACATCTGTCCATTATCATTTTCAACATTCTTCAAGCTCCGTCACATTGGTTGATGATCAGGCAGTGGCCACACGCTCGCTCGCCCTAATCCTACAAAAAGTGCTCTTCACTGATGAGTCGCGGTTTTGTCTCACCAGGGGTGATGGTCGGATTAGCGTATATCATCGAAGGAACGAGCATTACACCGAGGCCTGTACTCTGGAGCGGGATCGATTTGGAGGTGGAGGGTCCGTCATGGTCCGGGGCGGTGTGTCACAGCATCATCGGACTGAGCTTGTTGTCATTGCAGGCAATCTCAACGCTGTGCGTTACAGGGAAGACATCCTCCTTCCTCATGTGGTACCCTTCCTGCAGGCTCATCCTGACATGACCCTCCAGCATGACAATGCCACCAGCCATACTGCTCGTCTGTGCGTGATTTCCTGCAAGACAGGAATGTCAGTGTTCTGCCATGGCCAGCGAAGAGCCCGGATCTCAATCCCATTGAGCACGTCTGGGACCTGTTGGATCAGAGGGTGAGGGCTAGGGCCATTCCCCATAGAAATGTCCAGGAACTTGCAGGTGCCTTGGTGGAAGTGTGGGGTAACATCTCACAGCAAGAACTGGCAAATCTGGTGCAGTCCATGAGGAGGAGATGCACTGCAGTACTTAATGCAGCTGGTGGCCACACCAGATACTGACTGTTACTTTTGACCCCCCCTTTATTCAGGGACACATTATTCCATTTATGTTAGTCACATGTGTGTGGAACTTGTTCAGTTTGTGTCTCAGTTGTTTAATCTTATGTTCATACAAATATTTACAAATGTTAAGTTTGCTGAAAATGTTGACAGTGAGGACATTTTCTTTTTTTTGCTAAGTTTGTATCTTTTACCAGAACACTTTCTTTAAAACAATGAATTTGTCCGCAGTTTGTGGACTTGTGAATCATACATTCACTGAGAACAGAGCAGAGCAGAGCAAGGCCTGCATCCAGCAACATCACATGAGCCGTGTTTTTCACCCGTCTCAGTTCTGCGATCCAGGGACAGAGAGAGAGGGGGACAGGGCCAACTCCACTGAACCAGTTTCAATTGTACGGAATCACTTGGGAGTTCCCGGGTTTTGGATAAACGGCTCCTTTAAAAAATATATAAGAGGACAATATAATATAATATAATATAAAACCTGTTTTTGTTTGACATTACATTTTAAAAGTGAAAAATCTGAGTCAAAGCTTAAATTCCATTAATTTCAAACATGGGACAATTCCAAGTTATATGGAATGACCACTTTGTGATATTTAGCCAGTAAAATAAATTGCTGATCTTTAAAAAAATCAGTGGTGTAAATGGCGATGAGAGTGTGTGCGTAATAAAGTAAAGTCCTGATCACACTCCTCCCAAAAGACCACCGCACCAGGACGTGCTCAGAGACTCCTCCCCCCCAGACCACCACATCAGGATCAGAGAGACTTGGCTCACTGTGTGTATGTTTTGTAGTTTCAGAGCATTGGCCTACTGCAACCAGCCAGCCAGGGGAAAATAGAGTGAGCTTACATTTTCCAAACACCAACTTCAACATTACATCAATTGCATCCAAGGAAAATGTCCCTACTGTTCAAAGTTTATTTTATTTTCCTTCTTAAGTTTTACTGGTTGTGAGCTCTGAGCTCCCCAGTTTGCTGGGCTAACCAGTTTTGAAGCCTCTGTTGTGGCCTTGAGGTAGGATAGATCAAAGGCAAGGATCCTTAAGAGGGAGGGAGGCTTAGTAACTACTAATGCTAAATGATTAACCAAAATGTCTTATTTCTCGGTTTTTAAACAACTAATCTTCGGTAATTATTAGAATAACATTGTTTTTTTTCTTCTTCTGTGAGCTCAATGCACACATCACAGTTTCTCTAGAGATCAGATCAGATCCAGCCTGAACTGTGCAATGTAGTTGGGAGTTGTAGTTTCCAACAGGCCAACATTCTACATAGTTCAGCTCATAAAACTACAATGACCATAATTAATTGTGCATCTACTTGTCCAGTCTGTTTCTTTAAGGCCTGCTACTGAAGAGAGAAGAATGCATGATGGTGAGGCGATACAGAGAACAGTTTCTTTACGGAGGTATCTACCTGAAAATACATGATCTATGTGATTGATATTTGGTCTTTAGCAGTTATAAGAGTAGGCCTTATTTCCTTTGATGAACTACTACAATAGTGATATTGTCAGAGAGGATAATAAACCATTTTATGTGAATAAATGTTTAATAGGTGATCAGCAATAATGGACAGTCACTACCATCATGGGACCATTGTTTTAGTCTGTGTTAAAGCATTCAACCCACATAATGCACAGTGCATTTAAAAATAAAAACAAACCGAAACCAGTGAATTTTTTTATTAATTGAACAGACTTCAAAAAATAGCACTAAATCGCTCAGCTCTAGTTTCTACCAGCTTTTCCATCTCTCAAACTCGGAGAGTCTGGGTTTCCTTCTCCAGTTTAAATGCCTTTTAAACCCTGCACCCGAAGACTTTGGAAGTCGAGCACGCTTATTCTTCATTCGATCTCCTTAACTGCCCATCATTAGAGAAGTGGGTCATTGTCCTGATTAAACTGGGCCAGGGAGACAGGGATTACACTAGACGACTTTACCCTACACCATGTCTGTGACAAAATGGCACCCTATTCCCTACATAGTGCATTACCTTTGACCAGCGCCTATAGGGACACCCCAAAAGTAGTGCACTGTGTAGGAAATAGGGTGCCATTTGGGACACAGCCAAACTCTACTACTAAAGGCTAATACGAATGGTCCATTCAGACCCAGACACTGATGACATATCTGACCTGACACAACTTGGCCAACATGTATTTATATAAAAGAGAGACCAACACACATACGTACGTAGAAAATGTCCTTGATTTTGAAAAAGCACATTTTTGTCCATTTAAAATAACATCAGATTTATCAGAAATAGAGTGTAGACATTGTCAATGTTGTAAATGACTATTGTAGATGGAAACGGCTGATTTTTTTATGGAATATCTACAGAGGCGTACAGAGGTCCATTATCAGCATCCATCACTCCTGTGTTCCAATGGCACGGTGTGTTAGCTAATCCCAGTTGATCATTTTAAAAAGGCTAATTGATCATTAGAAAACCCTTTTGCAATTATGTTAGCACAGCTGAAAACTGTTGTGCTGATTAAGGAAGCAATAAAACTGGCCTTCTAGAGACTAGTTGAGTATCTGGAGCATCAGCATTTGTGGGTTCGATTACAGGCTCAAAATGACCAGAAACAAATAGCTTTCTTCTGAAACTCGTCAGTCTATTCTTGTTCTGAGAAATGAAGGCTATTCCATGTGAGAAATTGCAAAGAAACTGAAGATCTCATACAACTCTGTGTACTACTCCCTTCACAGAACAGCGCAAACTGGCTCTAACCAGAACAGAAAGGAGTGGGAGGCCCCCGGTGCACAACAAAGCAAGAGGAGAAGTATATTAGAGTGTCTAGTTTGAGAAACAGACGCCTCACAAGTCCTCAACTGGCAGCTTCCTTAAATAGTACCCCGCAAAACACCAGTCTCAACGTAAACAGTGAAGAGGCGACTCCGGGATGCTGGTCTTCTAGACAGAGTTCCTCTGTCCAGTGTCGGTGTTCTTTTGCCCATCTTAATCTTTTCTTTTTATTGGCCAGTCTGAGATATGGCTTTTTCTTTGCAACTCTGCCAATGTTGACGGGGGCCTGTTCGGCCTGCCTTTTCCTGTAGTCCACAATCATCTCCTTCGTCTTGCTGACGTTGAGGGAGTGGTTGTTGTCCTGGCAACACACTGCCAGGACTCTGACCTCATAGAATGCCTCATTGTTGTCGGCGATCAGTCCTACCACTTGATGGCGTCGTGCGCGGCCACACAATCATGGGTGAATACAGAGTACAGGACGGGATTAAGTACACCCCCTGATGGGGCCCCCTGTGTTGGTCAGAGTGGAGGACGTGTTGTTGCCTACCCTCGCCCCCCTTGGGCTGGCCCGTCAGTAAGTCCAGGTTCCAGTTACAGAGGGAGGTGTTCAGTAACAGGGTCCTGAGCTTGGAGGGGACTACAGTGGTGAATGCTGAACTGTAGTCAATGAACATCCTCCTTATTACATATAGAAAGTTACCTCAGCGTTCTTGGACACAGGGACTATGGTGGTCTGCTTAAAACAAGTTGCTATTACAGACCGGGTCAGGGATAGGTTGGCAATGTAATTGAAGACACTTGCCAGCTGGTCAGTGCATGCTCTGAGGACGTGTTCTGGTATTCCATCTGGCCCCCCGGCCTTGCGAATAAAAAAGGTCTTACGTCGGCTATGGAAAGTGAGATCAACCAGTTGCCTGGAACAGCTGGTGTCCTCATGCATGGTTCAATATTGCTTGCCTCGAAGCGAGCATAGAATGTGTTTAGCGTATCTGGTAGGCTTGTGTCACTGTGCAGCTCGCGGTTGGGTTTCCCTTTGTAATCTGTGATAGTTTACAAGCCCTGCCACATCTAAAGAGCGTCAGAGCCGGCCTAGTAGGACTCGATCTTAGTCCTGGATTTATGTTTTGACTGTTTGATGGCTCGTCAGAAGTCTTCGCAGGATTTCTTATAAGCATCCAGATTAGTATCCCGCTCCTTGAAAATGGCAGCTCCAGCCGTTAGCTTAGTGCGGATGTTGCCTGTAATCCATGGCTTCTGGTTGGGGTATGTACGTACGGTCACTTTGCAGACAACATCGTTAATGCATTTATTAACGAACTCCTCAAATGTTATGGGATGAATCCTGTAACGCGCTCCGGTCAAAACAGTCCTGTAGCTTAGCATCCACTTCCACATTGAGCGAGTCACTGGTACTTCCTGTGTGTGTGTGTGTGTGTGTGTGTGTGTGTGTGTATACACTGTCTCGCTCTAAATGTCAGAGCCAGGGTGTGTTGGGTACTGAGCACACGTCTCTTTATCCTAAACGGTGACATCATGCCAGGTCAACACACCCTGGCGCTGACATTTACAGAGAAAACACCCCACACACACACACACACACACACACACACACACACACACACACACACACACACACACACACACACACACACACACACACACACACACACACCATCATAAAACTTCAAGTGTCTCTACAGGACTGGAGTGTCACCAGAGATGTATTCATGCGGTCCAATGAAGCAAGGTGTTTAGGACAAAGCTAAAGCACTGATTTTGTAACGTTTATGAAAAAGCAAAATGTAATCTTTTTGTTGATGCTCTGCTCTGGTGAGGGAGCAAGTCTGCGTCCCGCATGGCACCCTATTCCCTACATAGTGCACTACTGTTGACCAGGGTCCTGGAATAGGTTGCCATTTGGGACACACCTTTGGGGTTTTGTGTAAGTGTACAGGTCTTTAAGTATCACTCAGTCATTCTGGAGGATTGCAGTGTGCTTATTGGTGCAACTGACGCTGGTGGACTTTGCCCTGTTTAAAGCCCTGTTTAAAGCCCTGTTTAAAATTCTACAGCCAGTAGAGGGAATACGGAAGGAGGATAGAGAGAAGAATTGGTCTCCTGGATTTCTCTCACCTGCCCAGACAGGTGTGGCAGTAGGATGGGTCTCCTGGATTTCTCTCACCTGCCCAGACAGGTGTGGCAGTATGATGGGTCTCCTGGAGTAGTGTATGTGAAGATATGACAGCCCACACAGTGTGTCAGTCTGAAGGGGACAGAGTAGCAAGACAGTTGGCCAGCAAGTGGGAGGGTCTTCAGGTGGTTGAATTAAATGTATTCAGCGTGCGCAAGGGAACCACACCTGCCAAGCCCGTTGTCCAGCTGCATAAGGTACATTTGAATACCAACTACTGACAACTGCCTAAGCGGGGCCCCAAGTGAATACCTTGCATTCAGTCTGTCTCTCGCTCTGTCTCTCGCTCTGTCTCTCGAGCCCATTGATTGGCTAGCAGCTTCAACTAGGGTCATAACCTTTAGGACCAAATGTAGCAAAATGTTTATTATTATTTGTATTATTAAACGATGAAGTAGTCTCGCCCTAATTCGCCCAGTTCCTGGCGAATACAATGCAGCATTTAGCACAGAGCCAAAGGTTTGCTAGCAGCTTCAACCAGCTTTACCACAGAGCCCAACTCATTCTCTAGCAGCGTCAAACAACAGAGACGAACTTAGAGACTCACAGCCTGTTGGCTAGCAGCAGCAGTATTTACCACAAAATGTGTTTACTGGCTGGCTAGCAGCAGCTTCAACCAAACATTTCCTGGAAGACATCTCAGCTCCGGTAGATTCTGTCTAACGTGGTTTTGTTAAGCACAGAGACAACAGAGCCAGTGTGAACGGGTTTGAAACGAGCCGTCTCAGTCAGTGTGTCCATATTCTAGCTAGCCCTCAGCATCTCGTAAAAGACATTTGACACTGTGGCTAGAATGTTCCTGTGACATTTCCCTCCATACGGAAGCGTCACCTCTGACCACTCTGTTTTAGGGTGTTCTGAGAGAAGAATCTAGTGAGCTTCCAGACCAGCAGGAAGAAAGGCAGTCTTCCCTTCTCCCCAACTGTTCTTCTATAGTGAACAAAACTATTAAAACGCAACATGTAAAGTGTTGGTCCCATTTTTCATGAGCTGAAATAAAAGATCCCAGAAATGTTCCATTTGAACAAAAATCTTATTTCTCTCAAATGTTGTTCACAAATTTGTTTAAATCCCTGTTAGTGAGAATTTCTCCTTTGCCAAGATAATCCATCCACCTGATAGGTGTGGCATATCAAGAAGCTGATTACACAGCATGATCATTACACAGGTGCACCTTGTGCTGGAGACAATAAAAAGGACACTTTAAAATGTATAGTTTTCACAACACAATGCAACAGATGTCTCAAGTTGAGGGAGCATGCAATTGGCATGCTGACTGCAGGAATGTCCTCCAGAGCTGTTGCCAGAGAATTGAATGCTAACTTCTCTACCACAAGCCGCCTCCAACGTCGTTTTAGAGAATTTGGCAGTACGTCCAACCGGCCTCACAACCGCAGACCACGTGTAACTACGCCAGCCCAGGACCTCCACATCCGGTCACTGGTGATTTAAATCAGCTGATTTAGCTTGTCGAAGTCTGTCTGCTGCTAGCTTCACTGAAAACACAGGGATGGAACGTTAGCTAGCTAGCTAGCTTCACTGAAACACAGGGATGGAACGTTAGCTAGCTTCACTGAAACGCAGGGATGGAACGTTAGCTAGCTTCACTGAAACACAGGGATGGAACGTTAGCTAGCTTCACTGAAACACAGGGATGGAACGTTAGCTAGCTAGCTTCACTGAAACACAGGGATGGAACGTTAGCTAGCTAGCTTCACTGAAACACCTTTGGCACTCCAGGAATACGGTTGTCTAACCCTGATATAGGGCGTAGGGTGCCATTTGGAACGTATGCTAGGATATTTTACAGTGTCCCTCGAAGTCAAACTAACTGTTCTTCTGGCTAATGTTTTACAAGTGAAGGGGACAGGAAACCTGTTTATAATGACCTACTGTCTATTCCATAATAAAACCTTCACTTTGTGTGCAAGACTGCTTAGAATTATGCCATCCTAAAACACACACACACACACACACACACACACACACACACACACAGAGAGAGAGAGAGAGGCTATTCCACTGGTGTGGGTGGTACAGTTTCCAAACACTAGATAAGAGGCTGTTTGCACTTTATCTCCAAACCAACACAGACGAGTCACATAAACACAACGTGTGTGTGAGAGAGACTCTCACAGATAAAACTACAGCCCTACTCTCAAGTTAGGTTCAACCACACAGAAACACTACATTCATTCTACCACATATTAATTTCAAGTCAGTGTTTTCATGTAGAGTTGAGAAGGTGTGAGAGAGAGAGAGTGTGAGAGAGAGAGGCTACTTTTGAGGATCCCCTCCAAAAAAACTAAACTGCCACCTGGCATGTGGGATTGGTTGGCAAGATGAAAGCAGCCTCAGTGAGAACTGCCTCAGGCTCCCCAAAAGCTGAGTGGTAGAAGGCTGAAATGGATGGTACTCAACTAACACGAGTTGTGGTGCAACCCCCCACCCAAAAAGCATTATTGATTGAGCTATAGTTTAGGCCTACTACATTACCTAGAATAAATATTGATCAGCCATATCTGGCTGCAAATGGTCCCACTTCTATTAAGGCAGGCTATATTATACACAGCGTAGCTCAAGAGAAAGCAGGAGGGTACGGTATGAAAAGCTGTGAGAGCGGGCGGGTACGGTATGAAAAGCTGTGGGAGCGAGCGGGTACGGTATGAAAAGCTGTGGGAGCGAGCGGGTACGGTATGAAAAGCCAGCGGGAGCGAGCGGCTACGGTATGAAAAGCCAGCGGAGCGGGCGGGTACGGTATGAAAAGCCAGCGGGAGCGGGCGAGTACGGTATGAAAAGCTGTGGGAGCGAGCGGGTACGGTATGAAAAGCCAGCGGGAGCGAGCGGGTACGGTATGAAAAGCCAGCGGGAGCGGGCGGGTACGGTATGAAAAGCCAGCGGGAGCGGGCGGGTACGGTATGAAAAGCCAGCGGGAGCGGGCGGGTACGGTATGAAAAGCCAGCGGGAGCGGGCGGGTACAGTATGAAAAGCCAGCGGGAGCGGGCGGGTACGGTATGAAAAGCCAGCGGGAGCAGGCGGGTACGGTATGAAAAGCCAGCGGGAGCAGGCGGCTACGGTATGAAAAGCCAGCGGGAGCAGGCGGGTACGGTATGAAAAGCCAGCGGGAGCGGGATGAAGACCTCAGTGGCTTTCTAAGCCTAGAGTGGCTATCTTATAGAACGATGTACTCAAATAGGTCTACTCTGCATCTCAACAAGACCATATAGACTTCAAAATCAGATAGTCAACTACTTCAGTGGCACAGTTCCTTGACATTCAAGACCGTTAGAGATCAGTGACTTAGCGGACTTTATAATGAATGTCGCATTCATGTATCGTAACTCTGTTTCTCCAGTCTATAGGAGGTTTCTCTGGTGTCCAGTCCTGGGAAGAAGTGCGGTACAGTGTCTGGAACGACTACAGCGGCTGCTACCACTAAGCCATAGGTCAGCTAAACCAAATCACAGCCACACCACAGCAGAATGCTACGAAGAGGGAAAGGAGTGGCTGTTACAGTAACACGCTGTACAGTAACGTCACAGCTCTGTATGGGTTTTGACTGAGAGACGTTCTAAACTCGAGAAACGCATGACAAGAAGTCCCTCCCATCCTTCCCACTGATTGGGCAACTTCTGCACATGTTTTGTTGTCCGAGTGAGGGAAACGCTGTAAATTAAAAGATGACTCCATGTATTTTTAAAGATGAGACGTTGAGGATAAATACCACTGATGTCTTACAAGCCAAAAAACACCCGTGAGTTGAAAATGTCCACATGACATTTCATCATGTCATAAAACAAATGTCATATACAGTGTCAACGTTTATAATCACTATGTTTGATGTACAGTTACAAGGCGACATGTCGTCGTAACCTGGGTTGTTCTGAACACAATGAGCCTGTTTTGTCTATTGTGAAGAAAATGAGCCCGCGGAACCTTAAAATGCAAACAGGACTGCTTTCTATGAGTACTAAAATAAACGATCAGTTTCTCTAAAATTGCCCTGTAAAGACCTGACACTAAGATGGTATTTTATAACTTAGCGAGTCATGTTGGGCAATAGAACAAGCTTCCCCCCCCAGATTGTGATTAATAAATTGTCTGTTTTTTGGGGGATTGAGTTGTGTGGCGACGGGGATGCAGAGCTCTCTTCCAAACAAAACAACTACCAGCTTGCTCTAGTTCCTCAGCGGAACAGCCAGGAGAGCTCAACAACACACCTCATGGTTGAAGACTCTTCTTGGAGTCATAAAAGCGCATTGAAACTGTTGAGGTGCATTGCCACTTGGAGACACCAGTTAGTCCTCTCACTTGTCTTATGTTGCACCTACTCCACATTTTCAGCCATATATATACAGTGGGGCAAAAAAGTATTTAGTCAGCCACCAATTGTGCAAGTTCTCTCACTTAAAAAGATGAGAGAGGCCTGTAATTTTCATCATAGGTACACTTCAACTATGACAGACAAAATGAGGAAAGAAAATCCCGAAAATCACATTGTAGGATTTTTAATGAATTTATTTGCAAATTATGGTGGAAAATAAGTATTTGGTCACATACAAACAAGCAAGATTTCTGGCTCTCACAGACCTGTAACTTCTTCTTTAAGAGGCTCCTCTGTCCTCCACTCGTTACCTGTATTAATGGCACCTGTTTGAACTTGTTATCAGTATAAAAGACACCTGTCCACAACCTCAAACAGTCACACTCCAAACTCCACTATGGCCAAGACCAAAGAGCTGTCAAAGGACACCAGAAACAAAATTGTAGACCTGCACCAGGTTGGGAAGACTGAATCTGCAATAGGTAAGCAGCTTGGTTTGAAGAAATCAACTGTGGGAGCAATTATTAGGAAATGGAAGACATACAAGACCACTGATAATCTTCCTCGATCTGGGGCTCCACACAAGATCTCAACCCGTGGGGTCAAAATGATCACAAGAACGGTGAGCAAAAATCCCAGAACCACACGGGGGGACCTAGTGAATGACCTGCAGAGAGCTGGGACCAAAGTAACAAAGCCTACCATCAGTAATACACTACGCCGCCAGGGACTCAAATCCTGCAGTGCCCGACGTGTCCCGCTGCTTAAGCCAGTACATGTTCAGGCCCGTCTGAAGTTTGCTAGAGAGCATTTGGATGATCCAGATGAGGATTGGGAGAATGCCATATGGTCAGATGAAACCAAAATATAACTTTTTGGTAAAAACTCAACTCGTCGTGTTTGGAGGACAAAATGCTGAGTTGCATCCAAAGAACACCATACCTACTGTGAAGCATGGGGTGGAAACATCATGCTTTGGGGCTGTTTTTCTGCAAAGGGACCAGGACGACTGATCCGTGTAAAGGAAAGAATGAATGGGGCCAAGTATCGTGAGATTTTGAGTGAAAACCTCCTTCCATCAGCAAGGGCATTGAAGATGAAACGTGGCTGGGTCTTTCAGCATGACAATGATCCCAAACACACCGCCCGGGCAACGCGAAGGAGTGGCCGTAAGAAGCATTTCAAGGTCCTGGAGTGGCCTAGCCAGTCTCCAGATCTCAACCCCATAGAACATCTTTGGAGGGAGTTGAAAGTCCGTGTTGCCCAGCGACAGCCCCAAAACATCACTGCTCTAGAGGAGATCTGCATGGAGGAATGGGCCAAAATACCAGCAACAGTGTGTGAAAACCTTGTGAAGACTTACAGAAAACGTTTGACCTCTGTCATTGCCAACAAAGGGTATATAACAAAGTATTGAGATAAACTTTTGTTATTGACCAAATACTTATTTTCCACCATAATTTGCAAATAAATAAATTAAAAATCCTACAATGTGATTTTCTGGATTTATTTTTCTCATTTCGTCTGTCATAGTTGAAGTGTACCTATGATGAAAATTACAGGCGCCTCATCTTTTTAAGTTGGAGAACTTGCACAATTGGTGGCTGACTAAATACTTTTTTGCCCCACTGTATATATATATAGGCCAATTCAGCCCTGTCCGCCTAGACCAATTCTCACCAGTGTAATGGGTTAGAATCATCACAAAGTTACCAGCTCAGGACTTGGCACCCTACTTTGTCTAGCCCAGGAGAAAAAGAGGCCTGTCCTGGCAGTAACTCCCTCCACAGGCCTGTCCTGGCAGTAACTCCCTCCACAGGCCTGTCCTGGCAGTAACTCCCTCCACAGGCCTGTCCTGGCAGTAACTCTAATCAGGGAGGGAGGTTTCAGGGCTCAGAGATATGACGTTTTCATGTATACAACACACCAACTTAGACCTACAGTATGGACATGCCAAATGGCCTCATATTTCCGACATACCGTAGTTCCCCTCTGGGCCCAGGTCAAAAGTATTGCACTTTGGTGCCATTTGAGACAAAATTAAAAGTGCCCCTGGCCCCTCTACACTACCACAGCAGAGACCAGCTAGATGTCTCTAGATCCCCCCCCTGACCCCTCTACACTACCACAGCAGAGACCAGCTGTTTCAGATGAGGATGGAAAGGATGCCACAGAACTTCAGATTCCTCACTGATGACAACGCACCAATGACAACGCACCAACTCACCGCACCAATGCCCGGCCATCCAGTCTTAAGTCCGATTCCAATTTATTTGTTTTATTTTTTAAAGTTATTTTATTTTTTTATGACCGTCTTCATCCATTACCTTCAGTTGCACGGTTATACGGTAATTGCGCCAGGCCCTATATGGACCTACCCAATAAATACACTGAGTATACAAAAAAAATAGGAACATCTGATCTTTCCATGAGACTGCCCAGGTGAATCCAGGTGAAAGCTATGATCCCTTATTGATGTCACCTGTTAAATCCACTTCAAAATCAGTGTAGAAGAAGGGGAGGATGACAGGTTAAAGAAGGATTTTTGCACCCTTGAGACATGGCTTGTGAATGTGTGTCATTCAGAGGGTGAATGGGCAAGACAAAAAACGTAAGTGCATTTGAACGGGGGTATGGTAGTAGGTGCCAGGCGCGCCGGTTTGTGTCAAGAACTGCAACGCTGCTGGGCTTTTCCACGCTCAACAAATTCCGGTGTGTATCAAGAATGGTCCACCACCCAAAGGGACATCCAGCCAACTTGACACAACTGTGGGGAAGCATTGGAGTCAACATGGGGGCTATCTGGTAGAGTTGTCTACCCTACCTGGCACAAAGGAAAGAGGACACACACAGCAAATGTTCACAAGCAGGCAGCCAGTGATCGCACCACTGCGGAGAGTCATCACTGTATCCAACGGAACACAGCACAGCTGTGCCAGTAGTTGTTCACGTTCTGGACCTACTAGTCTCCGGTCTACTGTGAAAGGTGGATTCAGCAGATGCCGAGATCAGGGTGTAGAACGCCTCTCTAAATAAACGTTTATGACATTAACCCGTGCATCCATTAAAACAACCCTTAGTGGGATTAGGCTGGCTCCAGAATTACATTACAACGGGCATGTGTTAGTCTGGGAATATCGCGGATTATCAAAAAGATCCTCATTCTCTCGTTAGAAATCCCAGAGCGGCGCAGCGTAGAGGCAGTGTGACAGCCCGACATGAAGTCAACCCAGCCCTACCTACGTCATCATACACCAGGGATGCGTGTCTATAAAACAAACTATTATCCGACGGTGAGCATCAGACAGGCCGATCATCAGGCTGGGGCAAGGGAACATCGCTACACTGGCTCTCTTATTAACCACCGAACCAGCCTAATATAAAACACTTCTTCTGTTGTTGTAAAGATGAATAGTTTGTTGAGGGGAATAAAAAAAAAAATGTGGCCTATTCGGTATTGCGTCCGACATGAACCAACAGATCCGCGATGAGAATCTGGAAATTAAAGGGGTGTCAAATCCACCCGAAATAAACACTGGAGCGACAACACGCCCATATCAATGCCTCGCCACGCCTCGATCATTTGTGTATGTCTAATTAAATCATTTAGATTAAATGGGAGACAAAAACTAGGAACATGTTCCCAGTTAGGGCTAGGATACTAAATGGAAACCTTTATTTGGCATTATTCTCTACGGCAATAGTGTTCACAGGCCAGGAACCATTCAATGCTTTCTCTCTGTGCTTGTCCCTCCTGCGGCATAAACTCCACACTCAATGTAGCCTGAAAACGTCCTTTCCAGCTGCAGACGCCTTCAATTCTAATCTGCTGCCTTCGTTGAAACGCATGAACATTGTAGCCTAGTCTCCCAGTGCATTTTCGGCCTAGCGATAAATCCATGTTTATTCTTGCATTCATATGTGTTTCCTAAATGTGTCAAGATCTCACCGCTGTAGAAACAGGCGAATCACGGTCGCCTGAAGTGGTAACCCGATAGAATAGCGTCACATTGTACAGCATTTTAATAACTGAACAGACTGCAATACATCAATGCAATGGAAATCTGAGATTATTTAGCAAACACAGCCCTAGAAAATAAAGGTGGCTTTAACCAGAGAGAGAAAGCTGCTAACGTTACTTACTGTCACAAATCCAGAATGTTTCCCTCGGAATCCACCGTAAAACTGGGTATGCTTAAATGTGTCGCAAATCCGGGTGTCGAGGCAATATTTCGGTGTCAGTCGGTGGGTGTTCAGAAGTGACCGGTTTCCACCGCCGTTACTGGCTCACTGCTCCCATTCGGTGAAAACCAGCCGGGAGTGCGCCTAGCTGGGATGCGCGTTCCCGAAGTCCTCTTTCCTGTCCAGCCCGAAACCAACCCTGCAATCAGCCTCGAACAAAATCAACCAACCCTACAATCATTCATGACCAATCAACAGACCAAGCTAAAACAAAAGGCCATTGATTTGATAGGCAATCGTAAGGTGTACCTGTGACCCCGAAGATGACCAGCTCAGACAGAGAGACAGTCACGTTGCCATGGGTTGCTATATAAAGCAGGCAGACAGGCCTTTAAGGCCTTCAGTTAATGAGCCGTCTCGAGTTTGAAGTGGAGGGAATATAGGGTTTAGCATGGCTCTCAAGGAGGCTGAAATGAGAGTTTGACTTGGAAAAGTGTCATATATAATTTTTTTTCCTCTACGAGTCGGGTAATTGGTTAAGGGAAGAAGGATCGGAGTGAAAAGAGAGAGGAGGTTGAAAAGACAGAGGATGGGTTTGAATCTGTTGAAGCTAACAATAACAAGGGTGAGGGGTAATGTCGAAGAAGGGTGAGGGGTAATGTCGAAGAAGGGTGAGGGGTAATGTCGAAGAAGATTGGTGTCAAGTTCAAACCGAGTGAGCCGGACACCAGCTTGAGTTCTGGAGGTGAAATGGACCGGGTAGAAGGTGTTTGTGAGGAGCCCGAGCCTTGCATTGATGGACATGATAAAGATACAATTGAGGTTTACACACACCTTAGCCAACTACATTTAAACTCCGGTTTTTGACAATTCCTGACATTTAATCCTGGTAAAAATTCCCTGTCTTAGGTCAGTTAGGATCACCACTTTATTTTAAGAATGTGAAATGTCAGAATAATACTAGAGAGAAGGATTTATTTCAGCTTGTATTTCTTTCATCACATTCCCAGTGGGTCAGAAGTTTACATACACTCAATTAGTATTTGGTAGCATTGCCTTTAAATTGTTTAACTTGGGTCAAATGTTTCATGTAGGCTTCCACAAGCTTCCCACAATAAGTTAGGTGAATTTTGGCCCATTCCTCCTGACAGAATTGGTGTAACTGAGTCAGGTTTGTAGGCCTCCTTGCTCGCACATGCTTTTTCAGTTCTGCCCACAAATGTTCTATAGGATTGAGGTCAGGGCTTTGTGATGGCCACTCCAATACCTTGACTTTGTTGTCCTTAACCTCTTAGCGCGCCGATCCCTTTAGCGGGATCGTTTTCAGAGCAAACATAACGCGCCAAATTCAAAATACATATTCGTAATACATATTCGTAATATTTAACTTCGATATACAAGTGTTGCATAGTGTTGCATAGCCATCAAAAGCTCTGCTTCTTGGCAATATCACTGCGTTGTCAGATTTTAAAAGGCTTTACGGCGAAAGCACTACATTTGATTGTTTGAGGCTAGTACCTCACATATTTTCCACATTAGCATAAATTCATATCCAGCTCGGTTCTCAAAATATCCATATCACAGCTAATATAAATCGCTTACCTTTCAAATAACTTCTTCTGAGGTCTTCCCAAGTGTCCAAACAAGATAATCCATGGTTCTTTTGTTAGAAAAAGTAAATAATTATATCCATAAATATCCGTTGTTTTTGGCACGTTACGTTCAGCTACTCCACCAAGCATTGTCAGTCTACTCGCCCGTTTTACAGTGAAGGGATCGCGTTCAAATTATACCTCTCATCTTTTCACAAACAAATCAAATATCATTAATAATGCATCCTTATGTATTCTTTTATGAATAATAGCGATCATATTTTACAAGAACGGTAAGTGAAACGTTAAAAGACGAAAAGAAAGTTGGTCGCGCTGGGCGCGTTCACGTTCTCGTGAACGTGCACGTCTGTTTACCTATTTTCCCTACCCGTAGTAATTCTCTCTCTCTAAGGATCTGGTCAGAGCTTTTCCTCCATACCCTTTCCAGAGACTGTTGACATCTAGTGGAAGCCATAAGTACTGCAACCTCGGTCCTATTCCCCATAGAAAAATATTACATGGGCTTCAAAATGAGAGGAGAGCCAAAGAAAAATAAATTCGGACAGAAATTTCTCTGGTTTTTGCCTGCTAAATCTGTTCTGGAATAGCCACAGACTATATCTTAATGGTTTTATAAACTTCAGAGTGTTTCCTATCCAATAGTACTAAATATGTAAATATCCTAGTTTCTGGCCATGAGTGGTAGGCATTTAACTTTGGGCACGTCAGACAGGCGAAAATTCGGAAAATGGGACCCTAGCTGGAAGAGGTTAAGCCATTTTGCCACAACTTTGGAAGTATGCTTGGGGTCATTGTCCATTTGGAAGACCCATTTGCGACCAAGCTTTAACTTCCTGACTGATGTCTTGAGATGTTGCTTCAATATATCCACATAATTTTATTTTCTCACAATGCCATCTATTTTGTGAAGTGCACCAGTCCCTCCTGCAGCAAAGCACCCCAACAGCATGATGCTGCCACCCCCGTGCTTCACGGTTGGTATGGTGTTCTTCGGCTTGCAAGCCTCCCCCTTTTTCCTCCAAACAAAATTATGGTCATTATGGCCAAACCGTTCTATTTTTGTTTCATCAGACCAGAGGACATTTCTCCAAAAGGACATGTCCCCATGTGGACATGTCCCCATGTGCAGTTGCAAACCGTAGTCTGGCTTTTTTTATGGCGGTTTTGGAGCAGTGGCTTCTTCCTTGCTGAGCAGCCTTTCAGGTTATGTCAATATAGGACTCGTTTTAATGTATATAGGACTCGTTTTAATGTGGATATAGATACTTTTGTACCTGTTTCCTCCAGAATCTTCACAAAGTCCTTTGCTGTTGTTCTGGGATTGATTTAAACTTTTTGCACCAAAGTACGTTCATCTCTAGTAGACAGAACGCGTCTTCTTCCTGAGCGGTATGACGGCTGCGTGGTCCCATGGTGTTTATACTTGCGTACTATTGTTTGTACAGATGAACGTGGTACCTTCAAGCGTTTGGGAATTGCTCCCAAGGATGAACCAGACTTGTGGAGGTCAACAAATATTTGTCTGAGGTCTTGCCTGATTTGTTTAGATTTTCACATGATGTCATGCAAGAGGCACTGAGTTTAAAGGTAGGCCTTGAAATACATCCACAGGTACACCTCCTATTGACTCAAATGATGTAAATTAGCCTATCAAAAGCTTATAAAGCCATGACATCATTTTCTGGAATTTTCCAAGCTGTTTAAAGGCACTTAGTGAATGTAAACTTCTGACCCACTTGAATTGTGATACAGTGAATTATAAGTGAAATAATCTGTCTGTAAACAATTTTTTTTTAAATTACTTGTGTCATGCACAAAGTAGATGTGTTCTGACTTAGATTATGTGGACAACTACAAATACCAGGTGTCTGGTTAGACTTTAAACTCTTCTTCCAGAATCACATTAAGCATCTCCAATCCAAAATTAAATCTAGAATTGGCTTCCTATTTCGCAACAAAGCCTCCTTCACTCATGCTGCCAAACATACCCTCTTAAAACTGACTATCCTACCGATCCTTGACTTCGGCGATGTAATTTACAAAATAGCCTCCAACACTCTACTCAACAAATTGGATGCAGTCTATCACAGTGTCATCCGTTTTGTCACCAAAGCCCCATTACACTACCCACCACTGCGACCTGTACGCTCTCATTGGCTGGCCCTCGCTTCACACTCGTCGCCAAACCCACTGGCTCCAGGTCATCTACAAGTCCCTGCTAGGTAAAGCCCCACCTTATCTCAGCTCGCTGGTCACCATAGCAGCACCCACCCGTGGCACGCGCTCCAGCAGGTATATCTCACTGGTCACCCCCAAAGCCTATTCCTCCTTTGGCCGACTTTCCTTCCAGTTCTCTGCTGCCAATGACTGGAACGAACTACAAAAATAACTGAAACTGGAGACACTTATCTCCCTCACCAGCTTTAAGCACCAGCTGTCAGTGCAGCTCACAGACCCCTGCACCTGTTTATAGCCCATCTGTAAATAGCCCAACCAACTACCTCATCCCCCCTTTATTTATTCATCTTGTTCCTTTGCACCCCAGTATCTCTACTTGCACATTCATCTACTGCACATCTACCATTCCAGTGTTAAATTGCTATATTGTAATTACTTTGCCTCCATGGCCTATTTATTGCCTCACGTTCCTTATCTTACCTCATTTGCACACATTGTATATAGATTTGTTTTCCTACTGTATTATTGACTGAGTGTTTGTTTACTCAAATGTGTAACTCTGTGTTGTTGTTATGTGTCGAACTGCTTTGCTTTATCTTGGCCAGGTCGCAGTTGTAAATGAGAACTTGTTCTCAACTGGCCACCCTGTATTATGACATCATATAGAACTACCTGGTTAAATAAAGGTGTATTATGACATCATATAGAACTACCTGGTTAAATAAAGGTGTATTATGACATCATATAGAACTACCTGGTTAAATAAAGGGGAAATAAAAATAATAATAAAAGATGTCCTAACTGACTTGCCAGAACTATAGTTTGGTAACAAGAAAATTGTGGAGTGGTTGAAAAACGAGTTTTAATGACTCTAAGTGTATGTAAACTTCCGACTTCAACTGTACGCTTCAGTCCAGTAAGAGTGAGATTTTTGAAGAGGGTGGAACCAGGCCTTTTGGCTGATCCATGGGTGGTTTCAGGTTGGGTATAAATGACGGTGGGTGATGAGTTGGTCAAGGTAACCTGAGGTGGACTTATGATGTTTGTTTCTGTTTCTTCAGATTCTTCAGATAAGAGGGAGCATGCGAGTTCATGTCCTGGGTTACTTACAGCTGTGAAGCTTGGGTCACTTACAGCTGTGAAGCCTGGGTCATTTACAGCTGTGAAGCCTGGGTAGCCAACAGCTGTGAAGCCTGGGTAGCCAACAGCTGTGAAGCCTGGGTCAATTACAGCTGTGAAGCCTGGGTCAATTACAGCTGTGAAGCCTGGGTAGCCAACAGCTGTGAAGCCTGGGTCACTTACAGCTGTGAAGCCTGGGTCACTTACAGCTGTGAAGCCTGGGTAGCCAACAGCTGTGAAGCCTGGGTCACTTACAGCTGTGAAGCCTGGGTCACCAACAGCTGTGAAGCCTGGGCCACTTACAGTCACCACAACAAGCAGCTTGAGCGATTCCACATAAGATGCCTGCAGCGCATCCTGGGAATCACCTGGTGCAACCGTGTGGCCCATACAGAAATACTAAGACCAACTGCAGGAGTATGGAGGCCATGGTCACCCAGCACCAACTGTAAGAGTATGGAGGACATGGTCACCAACACCAACTGTAGAGTATGGAGGACATGGTCACCCAGCACCAACTATAAGAGTATGGAGACCATGGTCACCCAGCACCAACTGTAGAGTATGGAGGACATGGTCACCCAGCACCAGCTGTAGAGTATGGAGGCCATGGTCACCAACACCAACTGTAGAGTATGGAGGACATGGTCACCAACACCAACTGTAGAGTATGGAGGACATGGTCACCCAGCACCAACTATAAGAGTATGGAGACCATGGTCACCCAGCACCAACTGTAGAGTATGGAGGACATGGTCACCCAGCACCAGCTGTAGAGTATGGAGGCCATGGTCACCAACACCAACTGTAGAGTATGGAGGACATGGTCACCCAACACCAACTGTAGGAGAATGGAGGACATGGTCACCAACACCAACTGTAGAGTATGGAGGACATGGTCACCCAGCACCAACTGTAGAGTATGGAGGACATGGTCACCAACACCAACTGTAGAGTATGGAGGACATGGTCACCCAGCACCAACTGTAGAGTATGGAGGACATGGTCACCCAGCACCAACTGTAGAGTATGGAGGACATGGTCACCCAGCACCAACTGTAGAGTATGGAGGACATGGTCACCCAGCACCAACTGTAAGAGTATGGAGGACATGGTCACCCAGCACCAACTGTAGAGTATGGAGGACATGGTCACCCAGCACCAACTGTAGAGTATGGAGGACATGGTCACCCAGCACCAACTGTAGAGTATGGAGGACATGGTCACCAACACCAACTGTGAGAGTATGGAGGACATGGTCACCAACACCAACTGTAAGAGTATGGAGGACATGGTCACCCAGCACCAACTGTAGAGTATGGAGGACATGGTCACCCAGCACCAACTGTAGAGTATGGAGGACATGGTCACCAACACCAACTGTAGAGTATGGAGGACATGGTCACCCAGCACCAACTGTAGAGTATGGAGGACATGGTCACCAACACCAACTGTAGAGTATGGAGGACATGGTCACCCAGCACCAACTGTAGAGTATGGAGGACATGGTCACCCAGCACCAACTGTAGAGTATGGAGGACATGGTCACCCAGCACCAACTGTAGAGTATGGAGGACATGGTCACCCAGCACCAACTGTAGAGTATGGAGGACATGGTCACCAACACCAACTGTAGAGTATGGAGGACATGGTCACCCAGCACCAACTGTAGAGTATGGAGGACATGGTCACCCAGCACCAACTGTAGAGTATGGAGGACATGGTCACCCAGCACCAACTGTAGAGTATGGAGGACATGGTCACCAACACCAACTGTAGAGTATGGAGGACATGGTCACCCAGCACCAACTGTAGAGTATGGAGGACATGGTCACCAACACCAACTGTAGAGTATGGAGGACATGGTCACCAACCCCAACTGTAGAGTATGGAGGACATGGTCACCCAGCACCAACTGTAGAGTATGGAGGACATGGTCACCAACACCAACTGTAGAGTATGGAGGACATGGTCACCCAGCACCAACTGTAGAGTATGGAGAACATGGTCACCCAGCACCAACTGTAGAGTATGGAGGACATGGTCACCCAGCACCAACTGTAGAGTATGGAGAACATGGTCACCCAGCACCAACTGTAGAGTATGGAGGACATGGTCACCAGCACCAACTGTAGAGTATGGAGGACATGGTCACCTAGCACCAACTGTAGAGTATGGAGGACATGGTCACCCAGCACCAACTGTAGAGTATGGAGGACATGGTCACCCAGCACCAACTGTAGAGAATGGAGGACATGGTCACCAACACCAACTGTAGAGTATGGAGGACATGGTCACCCAGCACCAACATGCACCACATGCTCCTCCTGCAATAAAGTTTGTGGATCTCTGATTGGACTCTACAGTCACCAAAGAATTCATTGTTAACTCAGAAATGGAAGTCATCATGGGATATTATGGACTACCATAACGTAACGTGTGTGTTGAGAGAGCACTACAGCTATTGGCTGAGTAACGTGAGTGAGAGCACGCACGTTTTGACATTACGGAGTCACCTGTTCCCAACCCTTTTTCCATAAAACATATTAATGTGCACAACAAAGAAATACACATCAAGACAAAGCACTAGAAAACGACTTTGGGTGCATTAGAGCGCAGTACATACATTCGCTCTGAGGTGGGGTTATACTGCATTCTGATCTTCAGTAGCTTATTCCAGCAGGTTATTGGGAAACAAGCACTTCTTTCCTCAAAATTAGTCAGTTAATTTGAACTAAAGCAAGCTGCTAAAACGTTCAGTTGACATCTTGCCTACGTTTTATTATCTTAGACGAGATTATTTTATTTATTTTACCAGGTAAGTTGACTGAGAACACATTCTCATTTACAGCAACGACCTGGGGAATAGTTACAGCGGAGAGGAGGGGGGATGAATGAGCTAATTGTAAGCTGGGGATGATTAGGAGACCGTGATGGTATGAGGGACAGATTGGGAATTTAGCCAGGACACCAGGGTTAACACCCCTACTCTTACAATAAGTGCCATGGGATCTTTAATGACCTCAGAGAGTCAGGAAACCCGTTTAACGTCCCATCCGTAAGACGGCACCCTACACAGGGCAATGTCCCCAATCACTGCCCTGGGATATTATTTTTTTTAGACCAGAGGAAATAGTGCCTTCTACTGCCTTCTACTAGTCGAGACCACTGGTTACTTTATATCCAGGGGCTGAGTCCAGACCACTGGTTACTTTATATCCAGGGGCTGAGTCCAGACCACTGGTTACTTTATATCCAGGGACTGAGTCCAGACCACTGGTTACTTTATATCCAGGGGCTGAGTCCAGACCACTGGTTACTTTATATCCAGGGGCTGAGTCCAGACCACTGGTTACTTTATATCCAGGGGCTGAGTCCAGACCACTGGTTACTTTATATCCAGGGACTGAGTCCAGACCACTGGTTACTTTATATCCAGGGGCTGAGATGACATCACTACAGCTACTTTATCTAACCCTTCGATTTAGAGGAATGATGTAATGTCACTTTTGTTGTCACAAAGACACATTGACATTACATTCTCCTATTCTTACTTACCACTGTATGTGACTGGCTCTTCTTACTGACCTAAAACACATTCAAACCAAGACCTTCTGATGACAGACATCCTCCTGGCTTTTGGATAGCATATGCCACCTAGTGGATGAAAGCTGTAACTACAGCATTACCAGAAGAACACTGTCCTATTGAAAGAGTTGACGAACTAAATACAATAGAAGATCAGAACAGCTAGGTAGGCCTTCTACGGTGAGGAAATCAAACCACTGAAAAAACTACATCCAGCAAAACGGCACAAGGAAGTCAAGGCTTTAGCCAACATCTCCATGTCTGAGCCCACCTTCCACATTGTGCGGCTTAACCCAGATGATGACAGAGGAACTGCACTGAGGAACTTGAAGCTCTCGACCTGCTCCTCTACAGCTTAGTGATGTGGACACCGAGGAAGTTAACTCTCGACCCGCTCCTCTACAGCTTAGTGATGTGGACACTGAGGAACTTGAAACTCTCGACCCGCTCCCCTACAGCTTAGTGATGTGGACACCGAGGAACTTAACTCTCGACCTGCTCCTCTACAGCTTAGTGATGTGGACACTGAGGAACTTGAAACTCTCGACCTGCTCCTCTACAGCTTAGTGATGTGGATGGGGGCGTGCTCGCCCCTCCGTTTCCTGTGGTCCATGATCGTCTCTTCTGTCTTGCTGACGTTGAGGGAGAGGTTGTTGTCCTGGCGCCACACTGCCAGGTCTCTGACCTCTTTACTATAGGCTCTCATCACACTGCCAGGTCTCTGACCTCCTCCCTATAGGCTCTCATCACACTGCAAGGTGTCTGACCTCCTCCCTATAGGCTCTCATCACACTGCAAGGTGTCTGACCTCCTCCCTATAGGCTGTCTCATCACACCGCCAGGTCTCTGACCTCCTCCCTATAGGCTGACTCATCACACTGCCAAGTCTCTGACCTCCTCCCTGAAGACTCACACCACACTACCAGAGATAACAGATATCTAAACTAGGGCAAAGAGGACACAGGTTTCCTTCTTTAATGCGATATAAGATCTATGCTTTGGTGTGATTATGATTCCTGCCCCTGGTAGTTCTGTGGAACCACCACCACATTGCGGTTAAACCTCTCACTTCCCCTTCACTCTGTCAGCTGTGTGAACTCTCTCCTAACCCACCTCAGAGTCAGACCCAGAGAGCAGGGGTTTTCCTTGCAGGGGAGAGGTGTTCAACTGTGACTGGCTGTGATTGGCTCTTCTTACTTACCTAAAAAAAAACATGTTCAAACCAAGACCTTATGACGACAGACATCCTCCTTCCTTTTGGATAGCATACGCCACCTAGTGGATAAAAGCTGTAACTACAGATTTACCAGAAGAACACTGTCCTATCGAAAGAGTTGACGAACTAAATACAATAGAAGATCAGAACAGCTAGGTAGGCCTTCTACGGTGAGGAAATCAAACCACTGAAAAAACTACATCCAGCAAAACGGCACAAGGAAGTCAAGGCTTTAGCCAACATCTCCATGTCTGAGCCCACCTTCCACATTGCGCGGCTTAACCCAGATGATGACAGAGGAACTGCACTGAGGAACTTGAAGCTCTCGACCTGCTCCTCTACAGCTTAGTGATGTGGACACCGAGGAAGTTAACTCTCGACCCGCTCCCCTACAGCTTAGTGATGTGGACACCGAGGAACTTAACTCTCGACCTGCTCCTCTACAGCTTAGTGATGTGGACACTGAGGAACTTGAAACTCTCGACCTGCTCCTCTACAGCTTAGTGATGTGGATGGGGGCGTGCTCGCCCCTCCGTTTCCTGTGGTCCATGATCGTCTCTTCTGTCTTGCTGACGTTGAGGGAGAGGTTGTTGTCCTGGCGCCACACTGCCAGGTCTCTGACCTCTTTACTATAGGCTCTCATCACACTGCCAGGTCTCTGACCTCCTCCCTATAGGCTCTCATCACACTGCAAGGTGTCTGACCTCCTCCCTATAGGCTCTCATCACACTGCAAGGTGTCTGACCTCCTCCCTATAGGCTGTCTCATCACACCGCCAGGTCTCTGACCTCCTCCCTATAGGCTGACTCATCACACTGCCAAGTCTCTGACCTCCTCCCTGAAGACTCACACCACACTACCAGAGATAACAGATATCTAAACTAGGGCAAAGAGGACACAGGTTTCCTTCTTTAATGCGATATAAGATCTATGCTTTGGTGTGATTATGATTCCTGCCCCTGGTAGTTCTGTGGAACCACCACCACATTGCGGTTAAACCTCTCACTTCCCCTTCACTCTGTCAGCTGTGTGAACTCTCTCCTAACCCACCTCAGAGTCAGACCCAGAGAGCAGGGGTTTTCCTTGCAGGGGAGAGGTGTTCAACTGTGACTGGCTGTCTGATTGTATGATGGCTGTGATTGGCTAAAATGGCGCCGGAGCAGAAGGCCCCCAACGGATTGTGGTTTTTTGTTTGTTTATCTGCATTGTTTGTAACTTATTTTGTGCATAATGTTGCCGCTACCGTCTCTTATGACCGAAAATAACTTCTAGACATCAGGACTGCGATTACTCATCATTGACTAACAGTCCTTTTTCTTATTTTTTTTTACGTCTCTGAAAAGCCAGAGGATTTACGGCTCCTTCGGGAACAGGCTCCGACCCCCGAGATCTGCGTGAAGAGGAGGCGGAGAAAGAGGGGCTGGAGAGCGGAGAATTAAAAGGCGATCGAATAAACTCCCACTTCCCTCAATTCTGCTAGCAAAAGTGCAATCTTTGGAAGGTAAAATCTACGAGTTACGTGGAAGATTAAACTTCCAACGGGACATTCAAAACTGTAACATTTTATGCTTCACGGAGTCATCATACAGCTGGCTGGTTATACGCTGCACCAGCAGCGGAGTCTCACCTGAGGTAGAGTATCTCATGATAAGCTGCAGACCACACTACCTACTGAGAGAGTTCTCATCTGTATTCTTCATAGCATACATACCATCTCAATCAGAGGCTGGCACTAAGACAGCATTGAATGAGCTGTATTCCGCCATAAGCAAACATGAAAACGCTCACCCAGAGGCGGTGCTCCTAGTAGCCGGGGACTGTAATGCAGGGAAACTTAAATCAGTTTTACCAAATTTCTATCAGCATGTTAAATGTGCAACCACAGGAAAAAGAACCTATACTCCACACACACAGAGACGCATACAAAACTCTCCCCCGCCCTCCATTTGGCAAATCTGACCATAATTCCATCCTCCTGATTCCTACTTACAAGCTACAATTAAAGCAGGAAGAACCAGTGACTAGATCTATAGAAAAGTGGTCAGATGAAGCAGATGCTAAACTACAGGACTGTTCTGCAGCACAGACTGGAACATGTTCCAGGATTCCTCCAATGGCATTGAGGAGTATACCACATCAGTCAATGGCTTCATCAATAAGTACATCGATGACGTCGTCCCCACAGTGACCGTACGTACATACCACAACCTCCGATGGCATTGAGGAGTACACCACATCAGTCACTGTCTTTATCCCCCAACCAGAAGCCATGGATTACAGGCAACATTCGCACTGAGCTAAAGGCTAGAGCTGCCGCTTTCAAAGAGCGGGACTATAACCCGGAAGCTTATAAGAAATCCCGCTATGCCCTCCGACAAACCATCAAACAGGCAAAGCGTCAATACAGGACTAAGATCGGATCGTACTACACCTGCTCCGATGCTCGTCGGATGTGGCAGGGCTTGCAAACCATGACAGACTACAAAGGGAAGCACAGCCGAGAGCAGCCCAGTGACACGAGCCGACCAGACGAGCTAAACTACTTCAATGCTCGCTTCAAGGCAAATAACACTGAAACATGCATGAGAGCACCAGCTGTACCGGAAGATTGTGTGATCACGCTCTCCGCAGCCGATGTGAGTAAGACCTTTAGTCAGGTCAACATTCACAGGGCTGCTGGGCCAGACAGATTACAAGGACATGTACTGCGAGCATGCGCTGACCAACTGGCAAGTGTCTTCAGACATTTTCAACCTCTCCCTGTCCGAGACTGTAATACCAACATATTTCAAGCAGACCACCATAGTCCCTGTGTCCAAGAACACTAAGGTAACCTGCCTAAATGACTACCGATCCGTAGCACTCAGGCCTGTAGCCATGAAGTGCTTTGAAAGGCTGGTTATGACTCACATCAACACCATTATCCCAGAAACCCTAGACCCACTCAAATTTGCATAATGCCGCAACAGATCCGCAGATGACGCAATCTCTATTGAACTCCACACTGCCCTTTCCCACCTGGACAAAAGGAACACCTATGTGAGAATGCTGTTCATTGACTACAGCTCAGCGTTCAACATCATAGTGCCCTCAAAGCTCATCAATAAGCTAAGGATCCTGGGACTAAACACTTGCCTCTGCAACTGGATCCTGGACTTCCTGACGAGCCGCCCCCAAGTGGTGAGGGTAGGTAACAACACATCCGCCATGCTAATCCTCAGGGGTGTGTGCTCAGCCCCCTCCTGTACTCTCTGTTCACTCATGACTGCATGGCCAGGCACGACTCCAACACCCCCAACCTCAACTAACCGGTGCCCCTGCACATTGACTCTGTACCGGCACCCCCCCTGTATATATTGTAATTTTTTTTACTGCTGCTCTTTAATTACTTGTTACTTTTATCTCTTGTTTTTATCCGTATTGTTTTGAAACTGCACTGTTGGTTGGGGCTCGTAAGTAAGCAATTCACTGTAAGGTCTACACCTGTTGTATTCAGCATTTCACTGTAAGGTCTACACCTGTTGTATTCAGCATTTCACTGTAAGGTCTACACCTGTTGTATTCAGCATTTCACTGTGAGGTCTACACCTGTTGTATTCAGCATTTCACTGTAAGGTCTACACCGTTGTATTCGGCGCATGTGACTTATAAAATTTGATTTGAATTGAGTCCGAATTGGCACCTTATTCCCTACATAGTGCCCTACTTTTACAAAAGTAGGGCACTATATGGAATAGGGTGCTATTTGGGATGCAGGCTCTGACTTAAAAACGTGTTTACAGCTCTTCGGATTATAGCAGAGTACAGCAGCCTGATGTCATTTATAGGGTGGAGAGAGGGAGAAGAGAGCGGGAGATGGGCGTTGAGGACAAGGCATGGAAGACTCACAAAGCAGACAGAAACACCCACATACAAAGTGGAATGTTAAATAAAAAAAAACTCTGATTTCCAATTTGATATTTAACGGAAGAGAATGCACACTATTTGGGCCTGGGGTTTTGTCTTATAATGAATGGACACATTGATTGAATCTGGTCGTTAACCTGCACAGTAAACTCAGCGTCTGTGAATGCATAGACATATTTTTTGGGTGCGTCTAAAACTGCCACCGTATTCTCTATATGGTGCACTACGTTGCACCAGAGCTCAATGGGTCCTTGTCTAAAAGAAGTGCACTATATAGGAACTAGGGGGCCATTAGGGACTCTGTTCCATTCCAGGTCTGTGAACACATATTGTTGTTCATTACAATGAGAGCGGGTGTGTTGTGGTTTTACCATGCCCCCTCCTCTTTCTGTCTGAGATAAAACAGTTTCCTAACATCAGGGTGTATCAGCAACATCCTGTCCTCCTCTCTGCTGTCACTTCAGCGATGAAGAGGGCAAGATGGAGTGTAACTTATGGATGACAGTGATGCTCCTGTCATTGTGCCTTTCAGATCGTGCACTTACTGAACAACTTCCCAACTACAAAGGTGAGACCTAGATATGATATCGGTTTATACACTCATTACGTCGCCATGACGACTGCATTAGGACCTGTCTTTCGTGAAAACTAAAATACCTTTTATTCTGTTACTTGACTTGTCATTTCATAAAATAAAAAATTATATTCTGAGATGATAAATGAGATGAAGAAAAGTTGTTTAACGGCTCTCGTGACAGTGATTTAGGAACAACATTTTGTACAAAGCAACATGTTGTGGGGCTGTAGTGAATGTTGTGGGGCTGTAGTGAATGTTGTGGGGCTGTAGTGAATGTTGTGGGGCTGTAGTGAATGTTGTGGGGCTGTAGTGAATGGTGTGGGGCTGTAGTGAATGTTGTGGGGCTGTAGTGAATGTTGTGGGGCTGTAGTGAATGTTGTGGGGCTGTAGTGAATGGTGTGGGGCTGTAGTGAATGTTGTGGGGCTGTAGTGAATGTTGTGGGGCTGTAGTGAATGTTGTGGGGCTGTAGTGAATGTTGTGGGGCTGTAGTGAATGTTGTGGGGCTGTAGTGAATGGTGTGGGGCTGTAGTGAATGTTGTGGGGCTGTAGTGAATGTTGTGGGGCTTTAGTGAATGTTGTGGGGCTGTAGTGAATGTTGTGGGGCTGTAGTGAATGTTGTGGGGCTGTAGTGAATGTTGTGGGGCTGTAGTGAATGTTGTGGGGCTGTAGTGAATGTTGTGGGGCTGTAGTGAATGTTGTGGGGCTGTAGTGAATGTTGTGGGGCTGTAGGAATGTTGTGGGGCTGTAGTGAATGTTGTGGGGCTGTAGTGAATGTTGTGGGGCTGTAGTGAATGGTGTGGGGCTGTAGTGAATGTTGTGGGGCTGTAGTGAATGGTGTGGGGCTGTAGTGAATGGTGTGGGGCTGTAGTGAATGTTGTGGGGCTGTAGTGAATGTTGTGGGGCTGTAGTGAATGTTGTGGGGCTGTAGTGAATGTTGTGGGGCTGTAGTGAATGTTGTGGGGCTGTAGTGAATGGTGTGGGGCTGTAGTGAATGTTGTGGGGCTGTAGTGAATGTTGTGGGGCTGTAGTGAATGTTGTGGGGCTGTAGTGAATGTTGTGGGGCTGTAGTGAATGGTGTGGGGCTGTAGTGAATGTTGTGGGGCTGTAGTGAATGTTGTGGGGCTTTAGTGAATGTTGTGGGGCTGTAGTGAATGTTGTGGGGCTGTAGTGAATGTTGTGGGGCTGTAGTGAATGGTGTGGGGCTGTAGTGAATGTTGTGTGGCTGTAGTGAATGGTGTGGGGCTGTAGTGAATGTTGTGGGGCTGTAGTGAATGTTGTGGGGCTTTAGTGAATGTTGTGGGGCTGTAGTGAATGTTGTGGGGCTGTAGTGAATGTTGTGGGGCTGTAGTGAATGTTGTGGGGCTGTAGTGAATGGTGTGGGGCTGTAGTGAATGTTGTGGGGCTGTAGTGAATGTTGTGGGGCTGTAGTGAATGTTGTGGGGCTGTAGTGAATGGTGTGGGGCTGTAGTGAATGTTGTGGGGCTGTAGTGAATGGTGTGGGGCTGTAGTGAATGGTGTGGGGCTGTAGTGAATGTTGTGGGGCTGTAGTGAATGTTGTGGGGCTGTAGTGAATGTTGTGGGGCTGTAGTGAATGTTGTGGGGCTGTAGTGAATGGTGTGGGGCTGTAGTGAATGTTGTGGGGCTGTAGTGAATGTTGTGGGGCTGTAGTGAATGTTGTGGGGCTGTAGTGAATGTTGTGGGGCTGTAGTGAATGGTGTGGGGCTGTAGTGAATGTTGTGGGGCTGTAGTGAATGTTGTGGGGCTTTAGTGAATGTTGTGGGGCTGTAGTGAATGTTGTGGGGCTGTAGTGAATGTTGTGGGGCTGTAGTGAATGGTGTGGGGCTGTAGTGAATGTTGTGGGGCTGTAGTGAATGTTGTGGGGCTTTAGTGAATGTTGTGGGGCTGTAGTGAATGTTGTGGGGCTGTAGTGAATGTTGTGGGGCTGTAGTGAATGTTGTGGGGCTGTAGTGAATGGTGTGGGGCTGTAGTGAATGTTGTGGGGCTGTAGGGAATGGATGTACTGTAGTTTACTCCTATACTTGGTATTTATATTTGATTTGTTTCTTGCTACAGTATCAGATGGGTTATAATGATGGATGGATAGTAAAATACATTGTCATATTGAATGTTGCAGGTCACAGACGAGTTAAGTGTATATTCATATACATTTTTTTTTTTTAAAACCCCAGATAGGTTCAGAGATCCATTTTATAAACCACTTCCTGACTGAGCAAACGGGGTTGTGTGAGGTGAGGCGTAGACGACAGCTGCACTCCTGGTTCTCCACACGTCGTCACGGACTACAGCACGCTAACTGTACAAAACATTATGGAACGCCTGCTCTTTCCGTGATATAGCTGGTGGTCCGTCGAAGTCCGGGTGAAAGAGCTACGATCCCCTTTTGTTGATGGCACGTGTTAAATCCACTTCAAAATCAGTGTAGACGAATGGGAGACGAGACGGGTTGAAGAAGGCGTTATTAACGTCTGTTATAGTCAGTGTATATCCTCCTCTACAGATAATCTGGGGTGAAGTTTCCCCTACGTACAGATCACAGATCAGTTTACCCTCTCCCCCAATTCATAACCATTTGTAGTGGGAGGGGATACAAAACTGACCAGGGATCAGATTCTAGGGGGCAACTTCACCCTACACCTCTACAGGCTGTCTTGATTACTGGCGTCACTCCTCAACCAACAGGAGTGATCCCCCACCAGTGCATGCAACTGGTGGGATCTGAACCCCGGCCACCCTGCTTGGGTAACCAACGTCTTAAGCCATATTTGGGCCACGGGCAGGGCTCAGAATTAACATTTGTCATCGTTTGCGGCGGTGCTCCCAACAAAAACAGTCAGGAGCACAACACCAAATCTATGAGCACCAGAATACATGTTTTTAATTGACTGAGATGTAGCATACCTGGCCTATATGAACTATAGCTACTTTTGAAGCACATGTTGTCCTCTAGAAACAAATATTTTTTTTGGGGGATCAAAGTTTTTATTTGGCTTTTTGATCACCAAGCCCCCATGCTGATACTGATCCACATCAAACCCACCAAAGCCCCCATGCTGATACTGATCCACATCAAACCCACCCAAGCCCCCCATGCTGATACTGATCCACATCAAACCCACCCAAGCCCCCATGCTTACAAACTCATATTTAAAGCCTCAATCAGCAGTTGAAACAATAACAAGGCGTTTCCTCGCCCCTGTTTCGTTAAAAAGGTGTGTGATGGGGCTGGAGAAATGTAGCACTCTCAAATTCAAAGACAAGTGCAATTGACGCAAGGACTGACCATCCCATAATATCTAAATCATATGCGCAAAACTATGCAAAAATGTATGTAGCGACTACAGACTAACCCTGTAAAGGTCAACTGCCCCTTAGGCCTGTTTAAAACCATAGAAGTTGGTTCTATGTCGCATCGATATGAGTCAAAAACATTGATTCTAGTGTCAACATTTACTACAAAGTGTAAATAGAATAATTTTAGTCATGAAGTCAGTCTCGTCCAAAACAGTTTTGTAAGTGAGTTTGTCACGACTTACTGGAGGGTTGGGTATGGATTACTTACATGCCTCCTGCATGGATATGATGCCCCCTACATGGATATAATGCCCCCTACATGGATATGATGCCCCCTACATGGATATGATGCCCCCTACATGGATATGATGCCCCCTACATGGATATGATGTCCACTACATGGATATGATGCCCCCTACATGGATATGATGCCCCCTACATGGATATGATGCCCCCTACATGGATATGATGTCCACTACATGGATATGATGCCCCCTACATGGATATGATGCCCCCTACATGGATATGATGCCCCCTACATGGATATGATGCCCACTACATGGATATGATGCCCCCTACATGGATATGATGCCCAATTGTCCAGAGACAACACGTTGTGGTCTGCCCCCAGCTGCCATGTGGACATTTGTTGTCAAGTCTGCATATGAATCCAGAGACAACACGTTGTGGTCTGCCCCCAGCTGCCATGTGGACATTTGTTGTCAAGTCTGCATATGAATCCAGAGACAACACGTTGTGGTCTGCCCCCAGCTGCCATGTGGACATTTGTTGTCAAGTCTGCATATGAATCCAGAGACAACACGTTGTGGTCTGCCCCCAGCTGCCGTGTGGACATTTGTCTGCAAAGCACTCACATTTCAATCAGCAAAATGGAGTGAAAATGGGCTTCCATTAAGTTGTTCAACAGTCTTGGGCAGTGGGCCAGGATTTTGGATTTCATCCGACTAGCTTCTACTTGGGCTGTCAACCATCAAACCTGAGACTGGTGGTGTTGTTAGTAAGTAGCTACACGCTGTTTATATCTAGCTAGCTAGCTATGTCATAGGCTCTTTTAGAATCCGAGAGTGACATACTCTAACGTGTAGGCCCAGCATTCCCCAACAGTCCCATTTACAAGTCAGAATTAAAAAAAAAAAAAAAAAAAAAAAAAACGTGTCAGTTCCTCTTGCTGTTCTGTAGGAAGGTACCATGGTCTTGAAGTGGATGTGAACTTCAGCTGGAAGCCAGTGGTGTGCGGAAGAACGGAGTGACATGGGAGAATTTGGGAAGATTGAACACCAGGCAGCGGTTTTATGACACAAGTGGAGAGTTTTAATATTTTTTTGCTTAGTGTACATACATAGCCTTTCCCTAACGTGTAGTGAGAGGAAGATTTTGCCACAGCTAACATTGCACCTGATGACGTGTTTGATCCCTGCTAGCTAACAATAGCTAGCTAGCTCATAATCAAGCAAACCTGATGACATGTTCGACATGCAACTCCAACTGGCTAGCTACTGTAAGATCCCTGCTAAATACTCAAACAAACTAGCAATTGAGGGCTTCAGCCAACACCCACCCAACAAAGCCAACAAGCAACAACATTGTGTATTTTCTAGGGCAAAATAATGATGACAGATCACCAGATAAGGACGCCAGTCCCGTTTCAGAGTAATGGAGGACCTAACCCCCTGTCCATGGTGCCTCAATGGGCTACTCCTGGGCCAGGGTCAGTAATGCCAACCAGTCAGGACCATGGTGGCACGTGTCCCTTGTAAATTAGCTGTGAATCATAATCTCTGATTGGCTTATGTTCAACCGTGTGTTTACTGTTGGCTTCCTTGGCTGTATGGCGAAAGTCTCTTTCTCTGTGATAGGAGCCGGTTTGAATCTGTAAGTCCGGCTCCTTCATGACCAGTATCTGTGACGAGGGGCCCCCCTTGGAGCTGATCTATGGGCCCAAAACACCTCTGAAGGGACGAAAGGTGATTACTAATAAGACAGGTCATCACAGGAGTTTAGAATCAACTTTATTTGCCAAATATATTTGCATGTGCAGAAATTTGACGCAGTGAAAGTGCTGCCACAATAAACTGAATTTATGGACAAGATAACGGCCACCCTTTCGATAAATGCGCCACTCATCAACTCTACCTTCTACCAGCTGGAGGACAGGACAAGAGAGGCTTTGGTCATGGAGTTGTCTGACTGAAAGACAGGTTGATCCCTGATGTCTGAACTGGGAGATGACCTTGCCACTCTGCATTCAAATTATACACCTCCATTACTTTATATTGTCTGTTGTCATCATTGAATAGAAGGGTACTATCCGATTGGGAGGGATATGGGACACCATACAGGAAGGTATGACAACTGACTTGTTTGGCCAGAGCCACACCAGACAACACGGTGCAGTATTTGTTTCAGCCGTGACTGACAATAGAAGATGAAAGACAAGTGTAATATTTTGCCCATTGTAATATTAGCAGAACACTAATTCTACATTTTGATGTGAAGGATGGTTTACTCAACATGGAACTGGAACACTTAGAATATCTACAAAAGTTCAGCAATTGCACTCATATCATATTACTCTGTAGGCTACTGACCTCCTGGAGGAAGCTGGTAAGAGAAGAGTTCTATCCTCCTGGAGGAAGCTGGGTCAGTAGATACAGAGTGGTAAGAGAAGAGTTCTATCCTCCTGGAGGAAGCTGGGTCAGTAGATACAGAGTGGTAAGAGAAGAGTTCTATCCTCCTGGAGGAAGCTGGGTCAGTAGATACAGAGTGGTAAGAGAAGAGTTCTATCCTCCTGGAGGAGCTGGGTCAGTAGATACAGAGTGGTAAGAGGAGTTCTGTCCTCCTGGAGGAAGCTGGGTCAGTAGCTACAGAGTGGTAAGAGAAGAGTTCTATCCTCCTGGAGGAAGCTGGGTCAGTAGATACAGAGTGGTAAGAGGAGTTCTGTCCTCCTGGAGGAAGCTGGGTCAGTAGCTACAGAGTGGTAAGAGAAGAGTTCTATCCTCCTGGAGGAGCTGGGTCAGTAGATACAGAGTGGTAAGAGAAGAGTTCTATCCTCCTGGAGGGAGCTGGGTCAGTAGATACAGAGTGGTAAGAGAAGAGTTCTATCCTCCTGGAGGAGCTGGGTCAGTAGATACAGAGTGGTAAGAGGAGTTCTGTCCTCCTGGAGGAAGCTGGGTCAGTAGCTACAGAGTGGTAAGAGAAGAGTTCTATCCTCCTGGAGGAAGCTGGGTCAGTAGATACAGAGTGGTAAGAGGAGTTCTGTCCTCCTGGAGGAAGCTGGGTCAGTAGCTACAGAGTGGTAAGAGAAGAGTTCTATCCTCCTGGAGGGAGCTGGGTCAGTAGCTACAGAGTGGTAAGAGAAGAGTTCTATCCTCCTGGAGGGAGCTGGGTCAGTAGATACAGAGTGGTAAGAGAAGAGTTCTATCCTCCTGGAGGGAGCTGGGTCAGTAGCTACAGAGTGGTAAGAGAAGAGTTCAATCCTCCTGCATCTCACATCTGCCTGGAGTTATTGATCTCTGTCTGTAGTTATTGATCTCTGTCTGGAGTTATTGATCTCTACCTGGAGTTATTGATCTCTGTCTGTAGTTATTGATCTCTGTCTGGAGTTATTGATCTCTACCTGGAGTTATTGATCTCTGTCTGGAGTTATTGATCTCTGCCTGGAGTTATTGATCTCTGTCTGTAGTTATTGATCTCTGCCTGGAGTTATTGATCTCTGCCTGGAGTTATTGATCTCTGCCTGGAGTTATTGATCTCTGTCTGGAGTTATTGATCTCTGCCTGGAGTTATTGATCTCTGCCTGGAGTTATTGATCTCTGTCTGGAGTTATTGACAGAACTTCACCCAGAGAGCTGTACAGGTCAGTGTGTTAGACAGACAGATCCTTAGATTAGACCGTAGAAATAGAACAGAATGCCTTGCTAGTTCTGGTTAGAGAAGGGCCTTGGTAAGGGAGGTGACCAAGCACCTGATGGTCACTCTGACAGAGTTCCAGAGTTTCTCTGTGGAGATGGGAGAACTTTCCAGAAGGACAACTATCTCTGCAGAACTCCACCAATCAGGCCTTTATGGTAAAGTGGCCAGATGGAAGCCACTCCTCATTAAAAGGCACATGACAGCTCGCTTGGATTTTGCCAAAAGGCACCTAAAGGACTCTCAGACCAGGAGAAATAGATTCTCTGGTCTGATGAAACCAAGATTGAACTCTTTGGCCTGAATGCCAAGCATCACGTCTGGAGGAAACCTGGCATCGTCCCTACAGTGAAGCATGGTGGTGGCAGCATCATGCTGTGGGCATCAAGTGCAGACAGATCCTTGATTGAAACCTGCTCCATTGCGCTCAGGACCTCATGACCCTAAGCACATAGCCAAGACAACGCAGGGACAAGTCTCTGAACGTTCTTGAGTAGCCCAACCAGAGCCCAGACTTGAACCTGATCGAACATCTCTGGAGAGACCTGAAAATAGCTGTGCAGCGATGCTCCCCATCTAACCTGCAGAGAAAAATGGGAGAAACTCCCCAAATACCGGTGTACCAAGCTTGTAGCGTCATACCCAAGAAGACGCTAGTCTGCAATCGCTGCCAATGGTGATTCGACAAAGTACTGAGTAAAAGGTCTGAATACTTATGTAAATGTGATATTTCTGGGGGGTTTTATTTATAAATTTGCTAACATTTCTAAAACGTGTTTTTGCTTTGTCATTATGGGGTATTGTGGTGTCATTATAGGCTATTGTGATGTCATTAAGGGGTATTGTGATGTCGTTTAATGGGTATTGTGATGTCATTAAGGGGTATTGTGATGTCATTAAGGGGTATTGTGATGTCATTAAGGGGTATTGTGTGTAGCTTGATGAGGGGAAAAAAACAATATAATACATTTTAGAATAAGGCTGTAACTTAACAAAATGTGGAAAAAGTCAAGGGGTCTGAATACTTTCAGAATGCACTGTACTTTATGTATACCATAAATATACTAACATTACACTTCAACACACTTATTTAAAATATTTTAAATTCATTGTTTTTTCAGCCTACTATATGTTCACTATCATTACACTTAAAAAACACTCATTAAAAGTGTACCTCAATAATGTAATTTAGTATATTCCTTCAAAATACACTTGGAGTTGTTTTTAAGTAGAAGGACAGATATTTTTTATTATTAAATTCTACTCGTGAGTGATCAAGTACGCTATAAGTATAGTTTCAGAGCCAGTAACTAGTACTTTCTGAATTCTGAAAATATACTTAAGTATACTTTAAAAAAAAAAGTATATTTAACTTAAAATGTCCACAAAATATATTAAAAGCATTACTTTTGAAAAAACGCATGTGTAGAAAAACATTGCATATAACCAGCATCCTTTTCTGCAGCTGAAGTTTTGATTTATGATATTGTTCCTCATATTTAGCTTGTTCAAATATTTTGTTCATTTTCCAACTGAATAATGTTGTACTTTTAATTACACATTAACCTGGGCAGTGACAGGCCACGTCTGGATAGGGCTGAGAAAAGCTTAATCAGTAACGTCATCATAATGGAAACCATTGGTACGCACTCACACGTCGTGTGTTGCAAGCTTAACCCATCACAGCTTCCTGTCCAGGTGGTGTTGTACTTGACATCAAACTGCCTCATGCTGCAGAAACAGGAGATAGGCTCCTGCTCTGTTGGCCTGGTTTACTTCACCCACCCTAATCCACCCTCCTGTTTCCCCATACAGACGGACCTCTGTCCATCCAGCGTGTGTCTCTCCACAGCAGAGTGTCCGTCTCCTGCCCCAACATGACAGGAGACGATCTGAGGTTCAACCTGTTTTTGAACCAGTCCCTCGTTCACACCACAGTGCTCAAGAGGAACCAGAATCACACCAGAACCAACCAACCAGACACGTGGGCCCAGTTCTATCTAGTTGACCAAAGTCTGAACCAGAGCTTGACCAACCGCTATGTGTTCACGGTCAACAACACAGGCCTGTACACCTGCAAGGCAGAAATGATTTCGTCTCCGCCTTATCAAGAGGACTATGTTCAGACTCTACTGATTGAAGGTAAGGGACCTTCTACAAAGCAGTCTGCACTGCACAAATGAACTAGCCTGGTCCCAGATCTGTTTGTTTTCTTGATACCTCGATCGCCGTCATTAGCAATGAATGACAGGGAGTTGGTATGACAGCACAAACAGTGACGTGGTCAAGGTACGCAACGTCCCCGGTGAAGCCTGGTTGTGGGTGGGCTGTGAAATGGATGAATTATGGCTTCTTATTACTGGTTTCTAGTGCATTCTGATTGGTTCACAGAGAAGCAGTGCCTGGCACACCGAGATCCACTGGCGAATCAAGATCAAGATCCTCTGGCCAACCAGAATTGTGCAGAGGTTCCTAAACTCCTCCCCCTGGGTCTGTTATTGGTGGGATGTGGGTTTCTTCTCTACAGCATCGTCATCACCATCATCGCTATCGTCCTCTGGGTCAGTTTTTATTTCATGTTATTAACCCTGACCCTAACTCTGACCTTGACCCTAACCCCGACCCTGACCCTGAGAGTCTGGTCACTCCATTTATTATCCTAGCCAAGATACAGTGGGGGAAAAAAGTATTTAGTCAGCCACCAATTGTGCAAGTTCTCTCACTTAAAAAGATGAGAGAGGCCTGTAATTTTCATCATAGGTACACTTCAACTATGACAGACAAAATGAGGGAAAAAAATGCAGAAAATCACATTGTAGGATTTTTAATGAATTTATTTGCAAATTATGGTGGAAAATAAGTATTTGGTCAATAACAAAAGTTTATCTCAATACTTTGTTATATACCCTTTGTTGGCAATGACAGAGGTCAAACGTTTTCTGTAAGTCTTCACAAGGTTTTCACACACTGTTGCTGGTATTTTGGCCCATTCCTCCATGCAGATCTCCTCTAGAGCAGTGATGTTTTGGGGCTGTCGCTGGGCAACACGGACTTTCAACTCCTCCAAAGATTTTCTATGGGGTTGAGATCTGGAGACTGGCTAGGCCACTCCAGGACCTTGAAATGCTTCTTACAAGCCACTCCTTCGTTGCCCGGGCGGTGTGTTTGGGATCATTGTCATGCTGAAAGACCCAGCCACGTTTCATCTTCAATGCCCTTGCTGATGGAAGGAGGTTTTCACTCAAAATCTCACGATACATGGCCCCATTCATTCTTTCCTTTACACGGATCAGTCGTCCTGGTCCCTTTGCAGAAAACAGCCCCAAAGCATGATGTTTCCACCCCCATGCTTCACAGTAGGTATGGTGTTCTTTGGATGCAACTCAGCATTATTTGTCCTCCAAACACGACGAGTTGAGTTTTTACCAAAAGGTCCTATTTTGGTTTCATCTGACATTCTCCCAATCCTCATCTGGATCATCCAAATGCTCTCTAGCAAACTTTAGACTTGCCTGAACATGTACTGGCTTAAGCAGGGGGACACATCTGGCACTGCAGGATTTGAGTCCCTGGCGGCGTAGTGTGTTACTGATGGTAGGCTTTGTTACTTTGGTCCCAGCTCTCTGCAGGTCATTCACTAGGTCCCCCCGTGTGGTTCTGGGATTTTTGCTCACCGTTCTTCTGATCATTTTGACCCCACGGGGTGAGATCTTGCGTGGAGCCCCAAATCATCAAGATTATCAGTGTTCTTGTATGTCTTCCATTTCCTAATAATTGCTCCCACAGTTGATTTATTCAAACCAAGCTGTTTACCTATTGCAGATTCAGTCTTCCCAACCTGGTGCAGGTCTACAATTTTGTTTCTGGTGTCCTTTGACAGCTCTTTGGTCTTGGCCATAGTGGAGTTTGGAGTGTGACTGTTTGAGGTTGTGGACAGGTGTCTTTTATACTGATAACAAGTTCAAACAGGTGCCATTAATACAGGTAATGAGTGGAGGACAGAGGAGCCTCTTAAAGAAGAAGTTACAGGTCTGTGAGAGCCAGAAATCTTGCTTGTTTGTATGTGACCAAATACTTATTTTCCACCATAATTTGCAAATAAATTCATTAAAAATCCTACAATGTGATTTTCTGGATTTCTTTTCCTCATTTTGTCTGTCATAGTTGAAGTGTACCTATGATGAAAATTACAGGCCTCTCTCATCTTTTTAAGTGAGAGAACTTGCACAATTGGTGGCTGACTAAATACTTTTTTTCCCCACTGTAGTCCACTACAAAACATCTGTTATCTAGGGATTCCAGGGAGTCCAGGGAGTCCTGGGAGTCCAGGGAGTCCTGGGAGTCCTGGGATTCCAGGGAGTCCTGGGAGTCCTGGGATTCCAGGGAGTCCTGGGAGTCCTGGGAGTCCAGGGATTCCAGGGAGTCCTGGGATCTATCAGAAAATGCTTCGAGTTGTTATGGCCCCAGCTCATGTAATCCTTCAGGCCACCTTGAAGCTCGACTCGGTGGTCTCCATTGTTCAAATGGAGTTTGTTGTGTTCCTTTTGGATTTGTCTCGTTGTATGGTATCGATGTTGTTATTTTACATGATGTTGTATTACACCCTGGTCTCCATGGTGACCTACCCTGTAGAAATAAAACTGATGTTCACAGGGATCCAGTGTAAATGAGACCCTGGTCTCCATGGTGACACACCCTGAAGTAAAAGCATTACATAGTGACTGTCTATTAACAACATGTTGTATCATTCTAACATAATCCTGACCAATGATCATAAGATACCCCTACACAATGACTGACCTATCATAAGATGCCCCTACACAATGACTGACCTATCATATGATACCACTACACAATGACTGACCTATCATAAGATACCCCTACACAATGACTGACCTATCATATGATACCACTACACAATGACTGACCTATCATAAGATACCCCTACACAATGACTGACCTATCATAAGATACCCCTACACAATGACTGACCTATCATAAGATACCCCTACACAATGACTGACCTATCATAAGATACCCCTACACAATGACTGACCTATCATAAGATACCCCTACACAATGACTGACCTATCATATGATACCCCTACACAATGACTGACCTATCATAAGATACCACTACACAATGACTGACCTATCATAAGATACCCCTACACAATGACTGACATATCATATGATACCCCTACACAATGACTGACCTATCATATGATACCCCTACACAATGACTGACCTATCATATGATACCCCTATACAATGACTGACCTATCATATGATACCACTACACAATGACTGACCTATCATAAGATACCCCTACACAATGACTGACCTATCATAAGATACCCCTACACAATGACTGACCTATCATATGATACCACTACACAATGACTGACCTATCATAAGATACCCCTACACAATGACTGACCTATCATAAGATACCCCTACACAATGACTGACCTATCATAAGATACCCCTACACAATGACTGACCTATCATAAGATACCCCTACACAGCCTACATCCCATCGTTGTATTCTTCTAATGTGCTGATATGTTCATTTTTCCTCAGCGGAAGCTGAAGATGCAAGTGTCTGCTCAGAGTGACTACGTGAACATGAACCCTGGAGAGAAGACGAGGCCTAAGAGAGTCCAGCATCCAGTCACCGGGAGATTCTGATTCTGGTCTCCCTGTGGCGGTGTACCTAATGGCACCCTATTCTCTATGCGTAGCGCAAATAGTTCTGTCATTTCTAAATGGATATGGATGAAAATATCCTCAAATTAAAGCTGACAGTCTGCACTTTAACCTCATAGTCAGGCCGGCTAGTGGTTAGAGCGTTGGGCCGGTAACCCGAAAGGTTGCTAGATCGAATCCCCGAGCTGACAAGGTAAAAAATCTGTCGTTCTGCCCGTGAACAAGGCAGTTAACCCACTGTTCCTTGGCCGTCATTGTAAATAAGAATTTGTTCTTAACTGATTTGCCTGGTTAAATAAAGGTTAACTGATAACCAAAAAATTGTTTTGATTTCAAATCTAAACTTGTGGAGTTTTGTGCCGTAAGAAGAAACAACGCTACACTGTCCCAATAATTACCCAGGGCACTGAACATGCAGGCTTCAGCTAAGTAAAGTGTCACCGATCGTGATTTATATATTTAAGCAATACGGCCAGAGATGGTGTGGTATATCCAACTATTAGTGCACTGGTGCCTGGATTGGTGGTTAGACTCTAAATTGCCTGAAATGTCGCAAACGGCCCGCCTGGCGAAGGAAAGGTGCCCTGTGTGAAACAGTCTATGAGAAACAGTGACATACACTCTGAATGACCTAAAAGGATAAATCCCACATTGGTCTTTCCCAGTCAGGCCAACCCAAGCTGTACTGTGTAGTAGGCTAATAGTAGGACTATAAATGAGGCTGTCAACTGACTCAGAAAAAATACAAATAAAATGTTCAGGTTTTCGGTCTCTCACAGTCACACTTTTTAAATAGAAAAACAACTAAATTGGATGTTCCAAGTCCATAACAATACTTAAACCACATCAGTAGACCATTTTTAATTCAAGTAAACAGACACCTAGCACTGTTGTTTGGTTAGCAGTGTTTCTGTAGTACAGCCACCTAGCACTGTTGTTTGGTTAGCAGTGTTTCTGTAGTACAGCCACCTAGCACTGTTGTTTGGTTAGCGGTGTTTCTGTAGTACAGCCACCTAGCACTGTTGTTTGGTTAGCAGTGTTTCTGTAGTACAGCCACCTAGCACTGTTGTTTGGTTAGCAGTGTTTCTGTAGTACAGCCACCTAGCACTGTTGTTTGGTTAGCGGTGTTTCTGTAGTACAGCCACCTAGCCCTGTTGTTTGGTTAGCAGTGTTTCTGTAGTACAGCCACTTAGCACTCTTGTTTGGTTAGCTGTGTTTCTGTAGTACAGCCACCTAGCACTGTTGTTTGGTTAGCGGTGTTTCTGAAGTACAGCCACCTAGCACTGTTGTTTGGTTAGCTGTGTTTCTGTAGCACAGGCACCTACAGTGAGGGAAAAAAAGTATTTGATCCCCTGATGATTTTGTACATTTTCCCACTGACAAAGAAATGATCAGTCTATAATTTTAATGGTAGGTTTATTTGAACAGTGAGAGACAGAATAACAACAAAAAAGTCCAGAAAAATGCATGTGAAAAATGTTATGAATTGATATGCATTTTAATGAGGGAAATAAGTACTTGACCCCTCTGCAAAACATGACTTAGTACTTGGTGGCAAAACCCTTGTTGGCAATCACAGAGGTCAGACGTTTCTTGTAGTTGGCCACCAGATTTGCAAACATCTCAGGAGGGATTTTGTCCCACTCCTCTTTGCAGATCTTCTCCAAGTCATTAAGGTTTCGAGGCTGACATTTGGCAACTCAAACCTTCAGCTCCCTCCACAGATTAAGGTCTGAAGACTGGGATTAAGGTCTGAAGACTGGCTAGGCCACTCCAGGACCTTAATGTGCTTCTTCTTGAGCCACTCCTTTGTTGCTTTGGCCATGTGTTTTGGGTCATTGTCATGCTGGAATACCCATCCACGACCCATTTTCAATGCCCTGGCTGAGGGAAGGAGGTTCTCACCCAAGATTTGACAGTACATGGCCTCGTCCATCGTCCCTCTGATGTGGTGAAGTTGTCCAGTCCCCTTAGCAGAAAAACACCCCCAAAGCATAATGTTTCCACCTACATGTTTGACGGTGGGGATGGTGTTCTTGGGGTCATATGCAGCATTCCTCCTCCTCCAAACACGGCGAGTTGAGTTGATGCCAAAGAGCTCCATTTTGGTCTCATCTGACCACAACACTTTCACCCAGTTGTCCTCTGAATCATTCAGATGTTCATTGGCAAACTTCAGACGGACATGTATATGTGCTTTCTTGAGCAGGGGACCTTATGGCGCTGCAGGATTTCAGTCCTTCACGGCGTTGTGTGTTACCAATTGTTTTCTTGGTGACTATGGTCCCAGCTGCCTTGAGATCATTGACAAGATCCTCCCGTGTAGTTCTGGGCTGATTCCTCACCGTTCTCATGATCATTGCAACTCCACGAGGTGTGATCTTGCATGGAGCCCCAGGCCGAGGGAGATTGACAGCTCTTTTGTGTTTCTTCCATTTGCGAATAATCGCACCAACTGTTGTCACCTTCTCACCAAGCTGCTTGGCGATGGTCTTGTAGCCCATTCCAGCCTTGTGTAGGTCTACAATCTTGTCCCTGACATCCTTGGAGAGCTCTTTGGTCTTGACCATGGTGGAGAGTTTGGAATCTGATTGATTGAGATTTCTGGCTCCCAGATGTATTTTATACAGGTAACAAGATGAGATTAGGAGCACTCCCTTTAAGAGTGTGCTCCTAATCTCAGCTCGTTACCTGTATAAAAGACACCTGGGAGCCAGAAATCTTTCTGATTGAGAGGGGGTCAAATACTTATTTCCCTCAATAAAATGCAAATCAATTTACTACATTTTTCACATGCGTTTTTTCTGGATTGTTTTGTTGTTATTCTGTCTCTCACTGTTCAAATAAGCCTACCATTAAAATTATAGACTGATCATTTCTTTGTCAGTGGGCAAACAAACAAAATCAGCAGGGGATCAAATACTTTTTTCCCTCACTGTAGCACTGTTGTTTGGTTAGTAGTGTTTCTGTAGAACAGCCACCTAGCACTGTTTGGTTAGTGGTGTTTGGATGGAGTTTACAAAACATTGATGCAAATAATCATGATATCATTCTTCCATAGGCTACTTTGTAGCTAGTTAACATTTAGTAGAGGTGTCACGATCTTCTATAGGGACAGACCAAGACGCAGCGATGCTTCCAGTATACATGTTTAATTCGAACTTAACTGGGTAAACAACAAACAGAATGAACGTAACGAAGATCGTGAAGTTAACCAAAACAAGCTATGTTCAAACAATAACCCACAAACCCCAAGTGAAAAACTACAAACATATATATGGTTCCCAATTAGAGACAAAGACACACAGATGCCTCTAATTGGGAACCATTACCCCAACATAGAAATATCTAACCTAGAACAGAAAAAACCCTACACCAAAAACAAAACAAAACACTCCAGCCTGTCTACTCAGGCCTGGACGTGACAAGAGGAGGATTTTGGGAAAGCCTTTCCATCTACCAGAAGACAGTCTATCATTACCATCACTATATTTTTCCTGTTCCTTAATTGTTTGAAACCTGGACATTTAACTTTAATTATGAGGCATGTCTTGCCTTGCTTCAGTGCAAGCCCATAGCCACAATCCCACTATAGAAACATGGCAATTATTTTATTTAGACTTCCTCATTATGTTCTATTGGTTTTCTTTCAACTGTCTTTCATTGTCTAACAGCCAAAGGCACAATCCTAGTCATATTAACAACCCATCATAGTTGTTGCATCTTTAGATCTCCCCCCATTTCAACATGTCAATGAAAACGCATGTGCAGTGTGCATTTTAGAAGTGTTTTCCTGCTAACTGTGTTCTCGTAGACCCACCGCCGTGTGCACACTGCTGCGCCTGTGAAGAAATAACAGTTGATCAACAATTCTGATCTGTTTCATCAACCTTATTCGTTGATACAGCGTGTACCTCCACTACACTACTTTGATACACATCCTGGGCACTGAAAAATAAGAGGGTATACAGCCTATACCTAAGTATACTCAAAACTACAGCAATTTGATACAACAGGAAGCTGAGTGCCTGCATACAGCCCTTAACCGTGGTATATTGGCCCCATATACCACAAACCCCTCAGGTGCTTTATTGCTATTATAAACTGGTTACCAACATAAAGAAGATTAAATTAGTTTTTTTTGTGTCATACCCATGGTATATAGTCTGATATAAACACAGATTAAATGTTGTTTCAGCCAATCAGCATCCAGGACCCAAACTACCAGGTTTATAATACAGATGATGTAATATAATAATACCAGAGGTTCTTCCTTGTGACATGGTGGAACTCAGCCCCTAACCCGAGGTTCTTCCTTGTGACATGGTAGAACTCAGCCCCTAACCCGAGGTTCTTCCTTGTGACATGGTAGAACTCAGCCCCTAACCAGAGGTTATTCCTTGTGATATGGTAGAACTCAGCCCCTAACCCGAGGTTATTCCTTGTGATATGGTAGAACTCAGACCCTAACCAGAGGTTATTCCTTGTGACATGGTAGAACTCAGCCCCTAACCCGAGGTTCTTCCTTGTGACATGGTAGAACTCAGCCCCTAACCAGAGGTTATTCCTTGTGATATGGTAGAACTCAGCCCCTAACCCTAGGTTATTCCTTGTGACATGGTAGAACTCAGCCCCTAACCAGAGGTTATTCCTTGTGACATGGTAGAACTCAGCCCCTAACCTGAGGTTCTTCCTTGTGACATGGTAGAACTCAGCCCCTAACCAGAGGTTATTCCTTGTGATATGGTAGAACTCAGCCCCTAACCCGAGGTTCTTCCTTGTGACATGGTAGAACTCAGCCCCTAACCAGAGGTTATTCCTTGTGACATGGTAGAACTCAGCCCCTAACCCGAGGTTCTTCCTTGTGACATGGTAGAACTCAGCCCCTAACCAGAGGTTATTCCTTGTGATATGGTAGAACTCAGCCCCTAACCCTAGGTTATTCCTTGTGACATGGTAGAACTCAGCCCCTAACCAGAGGTTATTCCTTGTGACATGGTAGAACTCAGCCCCTAACCAGAGGTTCTTCCTTGTGACATGGTAGAACTCAGCCCCTAACCAGAGGTTATTCCTTGTGATATGGTAGAACTCAGCCCCTAACCCAAGGTTCTTCCTTGTGACATGGTAGAACTCAGCCCCTAACCCGAGGTTCTTCTTTGTGACATGGTAGAACTCAGCCCCTAACCAAAGGTTTTTCCTAGTGACATGGTAGAACTCAGCCCCTAACCAGAGGTTATTCCTTGTGACATGGTAGAACTCAGCCCCTAACCCGAGGTTCTTCTTTGTGACATGGTAGAACTCAGCCCCTAACCAGAGGTTATTCCTTGTGACATGGTAGAACTCAGCCCCTAACCAGAGGTTCTTCCTTGTGACATGGTAGAACTCAGCCCCTAACCAGAGGTTATTCCTTGTGATATGGTAGAACTCAGCCCCTAACCCAAGGTTCTTCCTTGTGACATGGTAGAACTCAGCCCCTAACCCGAGGTTCTTCTTTGTGACATGGTAGAACTCAGCCCCTAACCAAAGGTTTTTCCTAGTGACATGGTAGAACTCAGCCCCTAACCAGAGGTTATTCCTTGTGACATGGTAGAACTCAGCCCCTAACCCGAGGTTCTTCTTTGTGACATGGTAGAACTCAGCCCCTAACCAGAGGTTATTCCTTGTGACATGGTAGAACTCAGCCCCTAACCAGAGGTTATTCCTTGTGACATGGTAGAACTCAGCCCCTAACCCGAGGTTCTTCTTTGTGACATGGTAGAACTCAGCCCCTAACCAGAGGTTATTCCTTGTGACATGGTAGAACTCAGCCCCTAACCCGAGGTTCTTCCTTGTGACATGGTAGAACTCAGCCCCTAACCAGAGGTTATTCATTGTGATATGGTATAACTCAGCCCCTAACCCGAGGTTCTTCCTTGTGACATGGTAGAACTCAGCCCCTAACCAGAGGTTATTCCTTGTGACATGGTAGAACTCAGCCCCTAACCCGAGGTTATTCCTTGTGACATGGTAGAACTCAGCCCCTAACCAGAGGTTCTTCTTTGTGACATGGTAGAACTCAGCCCCTAACCAGAGGTTATTCCTTGTGACATGGTAGAACTCATCCCCTAACCAGAGGTTCTTCCTTGTGACATGGTAGAACTCAGCCCCTAACCAGAGGTTATTCCTTGTGACATGGTAGAACTCAGCCCCTAACCCGAGGTTCTTCTTTGTGACATGGTAGAACTCAGCCCCTAACCAGAGGTTATTCCTTGTGACATGGTAGAACTCAGCCCCTAACCAGAGGTTTTTCCTTGTGACATGGTAGAACTCAGCCCCTAACCAGAGGTTATTCCTTGTGATATGGTAGAACTCAGCCCCTAACCAGAGGTTCTTCCTTGTGATATGGTAGATCTCAGCCCCTAACCAGAGGTTCTTCCTTGTGACATGGTAGAACTCAGACCCTAACCCGAGGTTATTCCTTGTGACATGGTAGAACTCAGCCCCTAACCAGAGGTTCTTCCTTGTGACATGGTAGAACTCAGCCCCTAACCAGAGGTTTTTCCTTGTGACATGGTAGAACTCAGACCCTAACCCGAGGTTATTCCTTGTGACATGGTAGAACTCAGACCCTAACCCGAGGTTATTCCTTGTGACATGGTAGAACTCAGCCCCTAACCAGAGGTTATTCCTTGTGACATGGTAGAACTCAGCCCCTAACCAGAGGTTTTTCCTTGTGACATGGTAGAACTCAGCCCCTAACCAGAGGTTATTCCTTGTGATATGGTAGAACTCAGCCCCTAACCAGAGGTTCTTCCTTGTGATATGGTAGATCTCAGCCCCTAACCAGAGGTTCTTCCTTGTGACATGGTAGAACTCAGACCCTAACCCGAGGTTATTCCTTGTGACATGGTAGAACTCAGCCCCTAACCAGAGGTTCTTCCTTGTGACATGGTAGAACTCAGCCCCTAACCCGAGGTTTTTCCTTGTGACATGGTAGAACTCAGCCCCTAACCAGAGGTTATTCCTTCTGTAGTGCACTTCTTTTGACCAGGGTCCATAGGGCTCTGTAGTGCACTCCTTTTGACCAGGGTCCATAGGGCTCTGTAGTGCACTCCTTTTGACCAGGGTCCATAGGGCTCTGTAGTGCACTCCTTTGACCAGGGTCCATAGGGCTCTATAGTGCACTCCTTTTGACCAGGGTCCATAGGGCTCTGTAGTGCACTCCTTTTGACCAGGGTCCATAGGGCTCTGTAGTGCACTCCTTTTGACCAGGGTCCATAGGGCTCTGTAGTGCACTCCTTTTGACCAGGGTCCATAGGGCTCTGTAGTGCACTCCTTTTGACCAGGGTCCATAGGGCTCTGTAGTGCACTCCTTTTTGACCAGGGTCCATAGGGCTCTGTAGTGCACTCCTTTTGACCAGGGTCCATAGGGCTCTGTAGTGCACTCCTTTTGACCAGGGTCCATAGGGCTCTGTAGTGCTCTCCTTTTGACCAGGGTCCATAGGGCTCTGTAGTGCACTCCTTTTGACCAGGGTCCATAGGGCTCTGTAGTGCTCTCCTTTTGACCAGGGTCCATAGGGCTCTGTAGTGCACTCCTTTTGACCAGGGTCCATAGGGCTCTGTAGTGCACTCCTTTTTGACCAGGTTCCATAGGGCTCTGTAGTGCACACAACCTCGCAATAATGTAAGCACACTTAAATATTGATTGCCGTTGGTAAATAGTTGGACAATCCCTAATTAAAATGGCAACCTATTCCCTTAATAGGGCACTACTTTTGACCAGGACCCATGTGGGAATAGGGGTCCCATTTCAGACAAACCACTTAATTTACCATTATAGTGGTGTGACCATTGTCACTCCTCCTCCACTCCGTCATTGGCTCTGCGTGTTCGACACTGAAACACCAAAGATGTTCCAATCGACATTGGCATGACGTCAAAAAAGGTCAAATATCACACATCGGCATTTTCATTATGACTGATCATTTCATTTTTTTTTTTTTTTACTTAGGGTGTTTTTTTTCTCTTTAAATTAACTTTGCATATTTTCCATTGTTAATGGAAACTCTTTTACCAGAATAATGAACTGTGCACCTGAATTGGTGGTTTGGTATTACTGGTACTGAAGCACATATCTGCTTTCTATGGCGTCGATCACTGCACAATCTCGAACTCTTTCCGAAAAGACTTGGTAATATAAAAGACTGACAAGATTATTTTTGGAGGTACATTTCTTCTTCTTGTCATCATGAGTCTCAGCCTGTTGACATTTCTCTGTCTCGGTCTTTGCCTCCCAGTGTGGAATGGTGAGTACCTTTTCTAATATGATACAAGACATTTCTCTATTAAGGATTAGATTTAGCCAATGTTGAGTTAGTTTGTTAGTTGTATTGTGTTGTTGGGACCTCAGGTGTTATGAGGTGGACCCCCTACTTCTAGAAGATGTGCAGCTGCATAGGATACAAGCTCAGCAAAAGCAGTGAATCTGACCTCTCTCTCTCCCCTTTTCTCTCTCTCTCTCTCTCTCTCTCTCACTACCCACCTCTCTCACCGTCTCTCTCCAGCCCTGAAGGTTTCCCAGCCTTACCGTGTGGTGAGCCATCGTGGTGAGGTGGAGTTGTTCTGCTCTTACCACCACACAGGCAGACATGAACCGGAGGAGTTAAGGGTCACTCTGTACCGGGGGGATGTACGGGGAGCAGCAGGAGCAGGAGGCGTGCACATCCTCCTTCACCCACAACCAGACATCCTTCCAGGTGGAGGGAGAGAGGGAGGTGCGTTGCCGGGGCCAGTTAGGGCCAGGCAGGGTGAACCTGACTGTCTCTGGTCTCCGCGGTAACGACACTGACCTGTACCGCTGTGCCATAGAGGTCCTGTACCCTCCGCCGTACCTCAGGACGTTTGGGAACGGCACCCTTCTCTATGTAACAGGTAATACTGAATGCTACTGTATGTCTGAGGATAAATAGATCGAAAGGGCTCAATGATAATGATTACATACAGACATTATGCACGTACGTGTGAACTTTGAAACTTGCTTCGATTCAATTGGGATTCGTGTGAGAATTTGGGTTGGGTTGAAGACGCAGATTAGAAGTTAATATTGAGCCCTAGTTCTCAAAACAACGTGCATATTGAATTCAGATTCGACTGTTAAGATTGTGAATTTCTGTAGAGGAACCAGGGTGCTTTACCCCAGAGGCCCAGAGAAGAGCTGAGGGAACAGGAGAAACGTCCATCAGACTACCCCTAGCAGGACTGGCTGCTGCCACCATTTTAATAGTAATCTCTGCCGTTGCTATCCTCCTCGTTCACCAGGTGAGCCCTAGCAAACAGCGATCACTCCTTGGTAAATTAACCTGATAACAAGAGTCACCTCTGTTGATACTCTGTGTCCCTTCCAATAGATCTAATAACGTATTTACCTTCTAGGTTCTACAGAGGAAGAGAAGGTTTGAAGCAATAGTACCAATGATATCACAGAATGACGGGAGATTTGATTATGGTAACTTCCAATGAATAATATATTACACCATTCTATGTGTTTCATTGTATTGTAATATAAAGAAATTGCAGACTAGTAAAATCAAGTCTACAATTAGCCTTGAATAAATTGTTTGCTTTTGATAAATAATTTCCAGTCTTTGTCACAGTCATTTTCTTAGAAACACGTTTTGTTGAATTAGCCCATTGGCCATTGAGTTCTCTGAGCGTGTGATGATGATCTTGTTCAAGTAGCACTAATATCTAGATGGCACTGACGACATTTACTGAGATTTCTTTGACCAACTCAACAACAACAAAAACAACAACACTAGACCACGATAAAGATCAATGGTGAGATTGTGGTCGAGACTCAAGACAGCCTTTGATGTGTTATCTCTTCCTGTCTGGATTGGCAGCCGACATCTGGAGAAATATTTAAATAAACATCTGGAGAAATATTAAAATAAACATCTGGATAAATATGTATTTACCCATCCCTCACAGAATCCTAAAATGTGTGTCTTTTTAAGAACAGTATAGTGGAATAATTCTTTATCCCGTAATTCAAGTCATGATACAATGCCTTCAGAAAGTATTCCCAAACAATGACTTCTTCCACATTTGATTGTTTTACAGCCTGAATTTAAAATTGATTCAATTGAGATGTTGTGTCACTGGCCTACACACAATACACCATAACGTCAAAGTGGAATTATGTTTTTAGACATTTTTTTGACATTTTTACAAATTGATTAAAAATTAGAAGCTGAAAGGTCTCGAGTCAATAACTATTCAACTTTGTTATGGCAAACCTAAATAAGGTCAGGAGTAAGAATGTGCTTAACAATCACATAATAAGTTGCATGGACTCACTCTGTGTGCAACAATAGTAACATGCCTCTTTCCCGGGGCTGAGTCCCAGCCAGGGGGGGCCTGTCTTTGATCCCAGTACCCAGCTCGGTTGCCCCCATGGTTCTTCTCTGTTGTCCAGCCAGTTTCATATTTTATGACCGATTGATATCCGTTATCCACCTGGGAGGGCTCCTGTCGCTACAATAGTGTTCAGCATGATTTTTGAATGACTACCTCATCTCTGTACCCCACACACACAATTATCTGTAAAGGTCCCTCAGTTGAGCAGCGAATTCCGAACACAGATTCAACCACAAACACCAGAGAAGTTTTCCAATGCCTCGCAAAGAAGGGCACCTATTGGTAGATGGGTAAAAATGAAAAAAACAGACATTGAATATCCCTTTGAGCATGGTGAAGTTATTAATTACACTTTGGTTGCGGGGCGGCAGGTAGCCTAGTGGTTAGAGCGTTGGACTTGTAACCGGAGGGTTGCAAGTTCGAATCCCCAAGCTGACAAGGAAAACATCTGTCGTTCTGCCCCTGAACAAGACAGTTAACCCACTGTTCCCCGGGCGCTGAAGATGTGGATGTCGATTAAGGCAGCCCTCCGCACCTCTCTGATTCAGAGGGGTTGGGTTAAATGCGGAAGACACATTTCGGTTGAAGGCATTTGGTTGTACAACTGACTAATAATGGTGACTTTGACTTTGGTCAATACAGTCACTACAATAATATACTCCTTACTCAGTTGCTGGAGTTACTCCACAATACTAACCTAAATTACTCAACAATACTAACCTAAATGACAGAGTGAAAATCTAAATGACAGAGTGAAAAGAAGGAAGAATAAAAATATTCCAAAACATGCATTCTGGTGGTGGCTGCATCATGTTATGAGTATGTTTGTCATCGGCAAGGACTAGGGGGTTTTTCAGGATAAAAATAAATGGAATAGAGCTAAGCACCGGCAAAATCCAGAGGAAAACCTGGTTTAGTATGCTTTCCAACAGACACTGGGAGACGAATCCACCTTTCAGGACAACAACCTAAAACAGAAGACCACTTTGAATATTCCTGAGGGGCTGGCCTAGCTACATTTTTGACAAAAAAATTGTCTTGAACATCAATGCAATACTTGAAAATGGCTTTCTAGCATTGATCACAACCAACTTGACAACGCTTGAAGAATTTTAAAGAGAATAATAAATATTGTACAATCAAGATGAGCAAAGCTCTTAGAGACGTACTCAGTAATACTCACAGCTGTAATCGCAGCCAACGGTGAAGCTAACATGTGTTGACTCATGTTAGATTCAATTTTTGTAAAAAAAAAAGAAATATATATATATATATATTTTCAATAAAATTAGCAAACATTTCTAAAAAAAACAAACATTTTGTATTGTGTGTAAATGGGTGAAAATGGTTTTAGCCTGTGACAACAACATGTGGAATAATTCCGAGGGGTATGGATACTCTCTGAAGGAACTGTAGATTAGCAGGTGCCCAGGAACTCTGGCCGTTGACACCACGACAACATTTTCTTAAAATAAATATTCCTCTAATTTAATGCAGTCTTATTTTGTTACTATAGTAATAATAAGAAATAAAAGAGAATCAAACCTCAGAGCACTTCTTCATTATCAAATCCATCTCTCAGTATCTGGCAGTTTCCACACTGGCACCCTATTCCCTATATAGCGCACTGCTTTTTACCAGGGCCCATAGGGGCGCTTTGGTAGCGAATAGGGTGCCATTTGGGACACAGTTTCCAGTGTGTGCATTTACAACATAATAACAGGATGTCAGGATCGAGCATCATGCAGCTCTGGGTTCAAGCACTATTTGAAATCACTTCAAATGCTTTAGCCGGGCTTGATAGAGACTACCGCACTTTTACAGCAAGTCAGCGTCCCAAATGGCACCCTATTCCCTACGTAGTGCACTACTTTTGACCAGAGCCTTATGGGTCCTATGTATGGAATAGGATGCCATTTGGGACGCAGCACCCAAGCCTCTTTACTGCTGACTGACTAAGGTCTAGTTCCTAGTGACAGACCTCAGAGAAAAACACTCAACACAACAGGATGTGGCATTAACACCCAACCACTGACTCTGCTTACCTAGTTAGAAATCAAAGAGTTTTTCCTTTTTTCTGATAACAGAAAATGTCCGTAAACATGCTGGTACAGCAGATACACTATAACCAAAAATTAATGACGGTCAATGGAGAAAAGGATCACGTGTCCATTTAATAACTAACAAGGTATGGTTCTGTAATTACCGTATTAAAGTGGCGCTGTTTAACTCCGCTAGCAGCTTGTCAGATACATCGCTTATCATTTCTAAACAGCGTCTAACGGGAAACCTGTTTCCTGTTACTGGTTTTAAATTCATCGCAAGTCGTCTGTCGACAGTTCCCCTCTTTCCTTTGTCCTAGTCTTTGAAAAGTTTCTAGACACACATATTATAGGATTTATCATCTTATGACCATAACCCCGTTGTATACATTTTCAGGGTGGAATATTCTTAGTCATTACCTAAAGATACACATTTCCCTATCACAACTTTAGAGCAAAACACAACCGTGCCACTAGCAATGAATCTGTAAAGCTAACTCCATCTATTCCAATGGGATTACCAACTAGAAATGCAACTAGAAAAATTGTCCAGTGTGGTCAGAAGTTGTTGTTTTTTTACCGTGAACAAGTCCTCTGTCTTCACTTTACCATACAGTTACTATCCATTTTTTTTATTGAAATGGTCTATCATATTCATATGATAATAATAGACATAGACAACACCTGATTTCGTCTGAATCCATCAATACTTTAACCCACTATATCACTTTGTGGTCTGTGATACTCCAATGACAGACAAGTAAACCAATTGAAGCCCCGTGATAGGAGGAGAGCTAGAGAGAGTTATGAGGAGAGATTTCCCCTCTAGTCATCACTGTTCACTTGGCGTCTGTCAGAGTCAGGCTCAGCTAGCTAAAGGTAAAAAAATAATAATAAGAAGAAAAAGAAGAGCTGAAATGAGAGTCGGACTCGTCATCTCTGTGGCTGCCCGGCTCTTTGCCCTTCTCTGCCCCAGCCACGGTGAGATCTCTGCCTTATGTTTCATCATATACAATATCTAGAATGTTAGTGATGTCATTTATTTTGGAAAAATTTAGATTGTATGTACATCTACCTGACGCATAATAACTAAAGGTCATGGAGATGTTTCAACCTGTCTGGGATAAAAAGACCACGAGAAATGTGTGTGTCTAAAATACCATTTTATTTACCATTATTCATTTCCATAGATTCTTTTTTTTTTTGTGTGTGTGTGCGTGAGAAAAGTGCCATGTTTCCACAAAACAAATTACTTTCCATTGAGATTCTAAAGAATGTTATCGTCTCTCTTCTCGTTTCACTCTGACTGTCTCCCCTTCCAGGGTTTCAGGTGACGCAGCCTGTGTCCTGGACTCTTAACCCTGACGATACTGTCTCCGTCACCTGTAATCACACAGCCCCAAATGAGCTCTTTGTCATTGACGCCAGACTGAACAGACTCAGTAACTCTGGTCTGGTTACCATGGTCTGTCAGGTGAGTGACCTAATCGCGAGCCACCGCACACACTCCGCTCCAGCCACTCCCCACTGCTTCAAGTCCCCATGACAGGTGTCCGGACCGTGGGGGGACCGAGCGCTCTTTCTCCCTTTCTCCTCGCCTATGGAATGCTCTCCCTGAGCATCTGAAAGACGCTCCATCTACAGACCAACCCTGTCTGTCAAGACTCTTTTAGCCTTGCTATTTTAACTGCCTTGATTCTTTAATTCAATTTAATTGACTTTAACTTTATGACTTCATAACTTTGTATTTATTAATTTATGACTTCATGACTTCATGACTTTATGACTTTATTAAATTATGACTTCATGACTTTATGACTTTATTAAATTATGACTTCATGACTTTATGACTTTATGACATTATGACTTTATGACTCAATAACTTCATAACTTTATTAATTTATGACTACATAACTTTATGACTTTATTAATTTATGACTACATAACTTTATGACTTTATTAATTTATGACTTCATAACTTTATGACTTTATTAAATTATGACTTCATGACTTTATGACTTTATGACATTATGACTTTATGACTCAATAACTTCATAACTTTATTAATTTATGACTACATAACTTTATGACTTTATTAATTTATGACTACATAACTTTATGACTTTATTAATTTATGACTTCATAACTTTATGACTTTATTAAATGATGACTTCATGACTTTATGACTTTATGACTCAATAACTTCATAACTTTATGACTTTATTAATTTATGACTACATAACTTTATGACTTTATTAATTTATGACTTCATAACTTTATGACTTTATTAATTTATGACTTCATAACTTTATGACTTTATTAAATGATGACTTCATGACTTTATGACTTTATGACTCAATAACTTCATAACTTTATGACTTTATGACTACATAACTTTATGACTTTATGACTCAATAACTTCATAACTTTATTAACTTTATTAATTTATGACTTCATAACTTTATGACTTTATTAATTTATGACTTCATAACTTTATGACTTTATTAATTTATTAATTTATGACTTCATAACTTTATGACTTTATTAATTTATGACTTTATTAATTTATGACTTTATGACTTTATTAATTTATGACTTTATTAATTTATGACTTTATGACTTTATTAATTTATGACTTCATAACTTTGACTTTATTAATTTATGACTTCATAGCTTTGTATTTTTTTGTCTTTATTGTTTGAATGTTGTTTCGTTTCTGAGTACTGAGATTCCTCTGTGATGAAAAGTGCAATATAAATTAAATGTATTATCATTACTAGGTGAATAACAGTCAAGTGGCTGACTGCACCTCCTTGAAGGTGACGTGGAGCCAGTACAAGTTCACATTACACAACTTAAAGGCTGAGGACATCACGGATCTGTTCCAGTGTGAATTCTCATTTTCATCTGCTATTCCTTTGGAACCCATCAAGACTGTAACGGGGAAACCCTCCACCAAACTGCTGCCAGGTTAGTGGAACATTTTCCTTGTACATTTAGGTTATGTCCCAAATGCTGTAATACCTATTAGGGTGCACTACTTTTGACCAGGGATGTACAGTAGGGTACAGTAGGGTACAGTATGGTACAGTAGGGTACAGTACAGTACGTAACTACATATTGATCAATACAAATCCACTAGGAATTACTGCAGTGTCTGACTGGCATAAGGTAGTTTCTAGATGTTCCATGAAGTACTTCATAATATATTATGATAATGGTAGTTTCTAGATATTCCATGAAGTACTTCATAATATATTATGATAATGGTAGTTTCTAGATATTCCATGAAGTACTTCATAATATATTATGATAATGGTAGTTTCTAGATATTCCATGAAGTACTTCATAATATATTATGATAATGGTAGTTTCTAGATATTCCATGAAGTACTTCATACTATATTATGATAATGGTAGTTTCTAGAAAATCCATGAAGTACTTCATAATGTATTAGGATAATAATAGTTTCTAGATATTCCATGAAGTAGAGCATAATGTATTATGATAATGTATTTTATCATGTCTAAACTCTATTTCCTCCTCTGTAGTGTTTGCTATACTTTATGTTTTCCCGGGGAGAAGGTTGTGTTGAAGATATATACCATGTTTTTGGACTGTCTGTCCCCCAGGACTACTAGGAGACGCTCCTGCCCTCGCGTGTCCTTCCCCTCTACCTGAGTCTCCTGAGGATGAGCTGATTGACCAACTGAAGTGGATTGCGATTGGCCTGTCTGTGTTCCTCTGCCTCTACAGCTTCACCATCACCTTCTTCTACATCAGGCTGAGGGTCAGGATCATTATAATATACGCCGTTATAATATACAGCTGATTGGCTAAATTAATATTGTCAGAGAGGAGAACAATAAACAGGTTTCAAGTACAACTTGTGTTAGGAACACTTTGTAATAGTGTTCACGACAAAGCCATCGTTATTTCAAGCTATGTTTGTGAAGATTGGAGTTTCTCTTCCTTTAATGTTATTCATTGCCAAGCCCCGGACTTTCCTTTTGCTTACGTCTCTGGGGTCATTTTTTTCCCCAGGTCTTTCGATCTGAGGAGCTGTATGATTCGCTGACATACGTCCCCATGCAGGTTTGGATCTTAGTCGACATAGTCGACACAATACCCCATAATGACAAAGCGAAAAACAGATTTATAATTTTTTTTAAACAGAAATACCTTATTTATACAAGTATTCAGACCCTTTGCTATGAGGCTCGAAATTGAGCTCAGGTGCATCCTGTTTCCATTCTTGAGATGTTTCTGCAATTTCATTGGAGTCCACCTGTGGTAAATTCAACTGACTGGCCATGATTTGTTGGGGCGGCAGGTAGCCTAGTGGTTTGAGGGGCGTCAGGGTAGCCTAGTGGTTAGAGGGGCGGCAGGTAGCCTAGTGGTTAGAGGGGCGGCAGGTAGCCTAGTGGTTAGAGCGTTGGGCCAGTAACTGAAAGGTTGCTAGATCGAATCCCGGAGCTGACAAGGTACAAATCTATCGTTCTGCCCCTGAACAAGGCAGTTAAAAAAAAAAATGAATTTTATGAGGTCAAAGGAATTGTCCGTAGAGCTCTGAGACAGGATTGTGTCGAGGCACAGATCTGGGAAAGGGTACCAAAAAAATTCTGCAGCATTGAAGGTCCCCAAGAACACAGTGGCCTCCATCATTCTTATGGGGCGGCAGGTAGCCTAGTGGTTCGAGCGTTGGACTAGTAACCGAAAGGTTTCAAGATTGAATCCCTGAGCTGACAAGGTAAAAATCTGTCGTTCTGCCCTTAAACAAGGCAGCTACCCATTGTTCCTAGGCTGTCATTGAAAATAAGAATTTGTTCTTAACTGACTTGCCTAGTTAAATAAAGGTTAAAAAATAAAACATATCGCCAAGACTTTTCCAAGAGCTGGCCGCCCAGCTAAACTGAGCAATCGGGGGGAGAAGGTCCTTGGGCAGTGAGTTGACCAAGAACCCGGGAGAACCTTCCAGAAGGACAACCATCTCTGCAGCACTCCACCAATCAGGCCTTTATGGTAGAGTGGCCAGGCAGAAGCCACTACTCAGTAAAAGGCACATGACAGCCCGCTTGGAGTTTGCCAAAAGGCACCTAAAGGACTCTCAGACCATGAGAAACAAGATTCTCTGGTCTGATGAAACCAAGATTGAACTCTTTGGCCTGAATGCCAAGCGTCACGTGTGGAGGAAACCTGGTACCATGTTTTTCAGCGGCTGGGACTGGGAGACTAGTCAGGATCAAGGCAAAGGTGAATGGAGCAAAGTACAGAGAGAGATCCTTGAGGAAAACCTGCTACAAAGCGCTCAGGACCTCAGACTGGGGTGAAGGTTCACCGTCCAACAGGACAACGACCCTAAGCATACAGCCATGATAATGCAGGAGTGTCTTCGGGACAAGTCTCTGAATGTCCTTGAGTGGCCCAGCCAGAGCCCGGACTTGAACCTGATCGAACATCTCTGGAGATACCTGAAAATAGCTGTGCAGTGACGCTCCCCATCCAACCTGACAGAGCTTGGTAGGATCTTCAGAGAAGAATGGGATAAACTCCCCAAATACAGGTGTGCCAAGCTTGTAGCTTCATACCCCAGAAGACTCAAGGCTGTAATCGCTGCCAAAGGTGCTTCAACAAAGTCCTGAGTAAAGGGTCTGAATACTAAATGTAAATGTGATATTTCTGTTTTTTAGCAAAAATTCTAAAACCCTGTTTTTGCTTTGTTGTTATGGGGTATTGTGTGAAGATTGATGAGGAAAAGTAACAATTTAATCCATTTTAGCATTGGGCTGTAACCTAACAAAATTTGAAAAAGTCAAGGGGTCTGAATACTTTTCAAAGGCACTGTACTTGCACAGTTATAAAAGCACACAATTGAAGCCAATATATTGGACAATACTGTACATAATCTTCAAAACACAATAGTGAACATTTTAAAATAATATGTTTATGTTCTAATTTGTTTCCTCAGCCTAATCAGACCCAACCTATGGTGAGAATATTCAATACACATGCTTCCAACGTTTTTCACAACAGTAGTTCACATGCTTCCAACGTTTTTCACAACAGTAGTTCACATGCTTCCAACATTGTCACAACAGTAGTTCACATGCTTCCAACATATTTTTCACAACAGTAGTTCACATGCTTCCAACATATTTTTCACAACAGTAGTTCACATGCTTCTAACATATTTTTCACAACAGTAGTTCACATGCTTCCAACATATTTTTCACAACAGTAGTTCACATGCTTCTAACATATTTTTTCACAACAGTAGTTCACATGCTTCCAACATATTTTTTCACAACAGTAGTTCACATGCTTCCAACGTTTTTCACAACAGTAGTTCACATGCTTCCAACATATTTTTTCACAACAGTAGTTCACATGCTTCCAACATATTTTTCACAACAGTAGTTCACATGCTTCCAACATATTTTTTCACAACAGTAGTTCACATGCTTCTAACATATTTTTCACAACAGTAGTTCTAACTTGTCAGCAATGTGATCTAACTTCATGTTAAAATCCAAAGGGGTCTTTCCTCCTGGTTTAGGAACACTAATAATCCATGTTAGCCAACGCCTATCATTAAATAATGACCTTACAATGACCCTCCTTTATTTATTAAAATTAAATAATGACAATGATCCTCCTTTATCATTCCGGTCTAAAAAGGGTAAAAGCTACAAGGTTCAAGTTGACACCGTTGCTATTTGCTTATATTTTTCAGACGGGAAAAGGGAACATTAATTCAACCTACATGGATATGAGGAAGGTACCAGGTGGAGTGAGAGGCTCTCGATCCATCAACCACAACTCCCAACGCATTTGCTGACCAAGTAAAGAGACCTTTCAACGGATCAGATCGATCAATCAGATTCGGAACCATTCCCTTTGAAGCCTAATGTATGAAAGAGCTGGTAACACTTCAAGGTCCCAATGCTTTATTAGTTATAAGAATGTATAGATGTCTTTCTAATGTCCCATCCCCCACTGGGCACAGACGTCAGTTCAACGTCCTGTTTTGTTTTACATTTGGTTGAGTTGTCAACTAACTATAATTCAACGCATAAATTAGTAATTTTTTTTTTTTTTGGGGGTAGAAAACCATCCTTTATGTTGATGACATTTTGCACGTTGATTCAGCATCATCACACTGAAAGAAAAAAAAGGATTGAAATGATGTGAAAACAGCGTTGACTTTTGGCCAAGTGCGATGCTGCTTACTCGTCTGTAATGTGTTTGATACAATTGTCTAAGTAACGCTTTCCGACTCGTCACAATGATTGTAGAAACAAAAAAAAGTGCTGCTTTTTTTACATTCAAATGTAATTTCAATAAACGTATGATTCATACTGGAGAGAACGGAGTGATATGGGAAATCCCAAACTAAAGGAATTAAGCTGAGACTTACTACATTTAAAAAAAATTTTTTTTTTTAAATAAACATTGATTTCAAAGTTTAACAAACCATGTAACTCTATACACAAGGACTACTTTTTGACAATATACACAGAATATGTCACAAGAAAAAAAACATTTACTAGAAGAACTGTGAAGATGCAAAGTTTGATAACAGAATTTCCCTCCGTTTTATTATGCGAACACGTTTTATCAAAACTCTGTTAAATATCTTCTCCGAATTAAGATTCAAAGATCTCTGAAGAAAGAATGACGTGTCAGCTATGACATCCCACCTTGAGTTTGACATTTTTTACTTGGGTCACTGAAATACACTACGTGAAGTGGATTTACATCTGGGTAACAGAATTGCATCATGGGTCCCTGATCTGTACTAAACAGAAATGCATGATAATGAATGTGAATGTCATTCTCTTCATAGTGATGTATCCTGAATAGGTACACAAAGGTAGAAAATATGCAATATCCTCCTTTGCATATTTGGGTATTATTCTACACACTGGCTATTATTCTTATGAGCTCGGGCCCCTTAACAAGACCAAATTTGATTGGTTCGGACCGGATCTAATCTGAACCAATCGTACATGTCTATGTTTCACAAGATTGGACATGATAGTATAGTACAGTAAAGCAGCGGTTCTCAAGCTATTTGACCCGGGACAGTTGGTTCAAGACCCCCCATGATGTATATAAACCCTGGATTGCTGATGCCATGCATTTGCCAGTGAGAAGCTTTGAAGCCACAGTTCGGCCATATTGGCCCTCCCTAGAAGAAGCAGTCCTCCATAGAAATGAATGGAATTCCACAGTATTTCAATAAAATGTTTCAAGGACAAATTTACATGTATTAAGTATTTTTTGTTGTTGTTTGTTTTGAGGACAGTAACATTTAAAACTTTTTTTTTTTTTAATTATACTTGACGGAAAATGTTTTTATATACAGTATTTTATAAAAATATATACATATGTTTAGCTCACATAATATAACTTAAAAGTATGCTTTCAATTGTCTGTAATTGAATAAACCTGGCAAAAACAAACGTAGACAATTAATACATGCATTTTTTTATATATAGATTCCAAAATATCTTTTACACTGTTGGGAGAGTGCTGAGATGGAGGCGCGGTGGCTTCAAAACAGCGCCCTGTCGATCATCTAGTGCATATCTGAACGATTGGTCACTACAGCCATGTAATGCAAGATACAAAAGTAAACTGTGGTTTACACCTGGATATTTAGCTGAAAGCCATTCATGTTAGCAGCCAATATCAACTAGAGGTATCATATCACTTCTCTGCAGTCCAGAACAAACAGAATCACACGGCCTACCTGTACGCAGGATTTGGATGTTGTTTGGATGGATGGTTGTGGATTGGTGGGCGTATAACGCAAACGTCTATGGATGGATGGTTGTGGATGTATGTGTGTCTGTCAACCCAATGGTTGCATGTTTGAATCTCATCAATGACAACTTTAGCATTTGAGCTACTTTGCACCTCTTTAGCATATTAGCTAACCCTAAACTAACTCCTAACTCCTAACCCTAAACTAACTCCTAACTCCTAACCCTAAACTAACTCCTAACTTCTAACCCTTAACTAACTCCTAACTCCTAACCCTAAACTAACTCTTAATCCCTAACCCTAAACTAACTCCTAACTCCTAACCGTAAACTAACTCCTAACTCCTAACCCTAAACTAACTCCTAACTCCTAACCCTAAACTAACTCCTAACTCCTAACCCTAAACTAACCCCTAACCCTAACCCTAACCTTAACCTTAACCTTAACCTTAACCATTAATCCTAGGAGGAGCGTTGGGCCAGTGACCCGAAAAGGTTGCTGAATCGAATCCTCAAGGTAAAAATCTGTAGTTCTGCCCCTGAGCAAGGCAGTTAACCCACTGTTCCCCGGGCGCTGATGTCGATTAAGGCAGCCCCCCGCACCTCTCTGATTCAGAGGGGTTGGGTTAAATGTGGAAGACACATTTCAGTTGAATGCATTTAGTTGTACAACTGACTAGGTACCCCCCTTTCCCTAACCTGGCTAACATTAGCAACCTGGCTAACATTAGCAACCTAGCTAACATTAGCAACCTGGCTAACATTAGTAACCTAGTTAACATTAGCAACCTAGCTAACATTAGCAACCTGGCTAACATTAGCAACCTGGCTAACATTAGCAACCTAGTTAACATTAGCAACCTAGCTAACATTAGCAACCTAGTTAACATTAGCAACCTAGTTAACATTAGCAACCTAGCTAACATTAGCAACCTAGCTAACATTAGCAACCTAGTTAACATTAGCAACCTAGCTAACATTAGCAACCTAGCTAACATTAGCAACCTAGTTAACATTAGCAACCTAGCTAACATTAGCAACCTAGTTAACATTAGCAACCTAGGTAACATTAGCAACCTAGTTAACATTAGCAACCTAGTTAACATTAGCAACCTAGCTAACATTAGCAACCTAGTTAACATTAGCAACCTAGGTAACATTAGCAACCTAGCTAACATTAGGAACCTAGTTAACATTAGCAACCTAGTTAACATTAGCAACCTAGGTAACATTAGCAACCTAGTTAACATTAGCAACCTAGCTAACATTAGCAACCTAGGTAACATTAGCAACCTAGCTAACATTAGCAACCTAGCTAACATTAGCAACCTAGTTAACATTAGCAACCTAGTTAACATTAGCAACCTAGTTAACATTAGCAACCTAGGTAACATTAGCAACCTAGCTAACATTAGCAACCTAGCTAACATTAGCAACCTAGTTAACATTAGCAACCTAGGTAACATTAGCAACCTAGTTAACATTAGCAACCTAGCTAACATTAGCAACCTAGTTAACATTAGCAACCGAGAGACTGAAAAACAGCTTCTATCTCCAGGCCATCAGACTGTTAATTAAACAGCCATCACTAACACAGAGAGGTTGCTGACTGCATACAGACTTGAAATCATTGGCCACTTTAATAAATGGATCACTAGTCACTTTAATAATGCCACTTTAATAATGTTTACATATCCTACATTACTCATCTTATATGTATATACTGTATTGTATACCATCTACTGCATCTTGCCTATACCGCTCTGTCATTGCTCATCCATATATTTATATTTATATTCCATTCCTTATTCCATTCCATGTATATATATATATATATATATATATATATATATATATATATATATATATATATATATATAATGATTCCTTTATGTATAAAGAACATATATATATTATTATCATTCCTATATTTGTATAGGCATAGAGAACAAATATATATTATCATTCCTTTAGTAACCACTCATATGCACGCTGGGTTAGTTAATCACTAAACATCTGAGGATGTTATTCAATAGCCTCAGAACAGGAGTGCTGATCTAGGATCAGGTTATAAACGTCTGAGGATTAAGAGCCTATTCAATAGCCTCAGAACAGGAGTGCTGATCTAGAATCAGGTTATTCATTATGATTTAGGCCTAAAGGTCAAACTGATCCTAGATCAGCACTCTAACTATGAGACGCTTTGTAAATATGGGCTTTTGTGAATATGGACGCTTTGTAAACACACTGTGTTTAGAACCGTATGTCTAAGTTAACATTTCCTCAACATCGAGCGGTAACATCTATCTCTGACCTCCTACTGGGGCCTCCTGAGTGGCGCAGCGGTCTATGGCACTGCATCTCAGTGCAAGAGGCACCACTTCAAAACCATAGGGTGGTGCACAATTGGCCCCAGGTTTGGCTGGGGTTAGGCCGTCATTGTTCTTAACTGACTTGCCTAGTTTAAACGAAGGTAACATTTGAGATCCTACTTCACCTACTTCACCTCGTCAACGACATCACACCAAGCTGACCTATCTTTGTTTCCATCTCAGAACTTTCCCAGTCAGCGGAAAGCTACCCTGGGTGTGAGTCACTCAGATACCTGACACAGTTTACTGGTTCTTTCATCATCAAACATGGCCCACAGCATCACGTCCTCACTCATGTGGTTGTGACGAACTGCTGAAAACAGCAATAACAATTAGGCCTACATTTTTTTTTGTTGTTGTTGTGTTGCACTGCTTTTTGCTTTATCTTGGCCAGGTCGCAGTTGTAAATGAGAACTTGTTCTCAACTGGCCACCCTGTATTATGACATCATATAGAACTACCTGGTTAAATAAAGGTGTATTATGATATCATATAGAACTACCTGGTTAAATAAAGGTGTATTATGATATCATATAGAACTACCTGGTTAAATAAAGGTGTATTATGATATCATATAGAACTACCTGGTTAAATAAAGGTGAAATAAAAAAATAAAAAATAAAAAATAAAAATAAAAGAACATGCCTTGATATGTGTCTAAAGCCATATAAGAGTCAACAGTCAACCTATCGGAGTATAGGCCTACCTACTTACACTGAGAGCAAAATATATTATCATGCTTTAAAGCCAATTACTCCAAAAATATAACTCTTATGTGACTAAACGCAACTTCAAAATTCTAATTTTAACAAAAAACATTGTATTAAGCCTAATAAATACATAATTTGCACAGCATACCTTCTTTTTCTTTATACCCACTAGGCACACCACATCATTTCAACTTGAAAATTATGTGTAATATTTGGTTGAGATGTTGATCAATGAGATTTTAACCTATTTTTCACCCACTCAAAAAGTTTGTTGAAGTCTGTTGAATTCCCGAAATGTGTTATCACAATGCTTTCAACCATTTAAAAGCACAACCAAGTTCAATTTTGAATAGAATGTCAGATATTTTGTTGTATTTATACAACACTGTGCTTTGTATAATAGCACAACCAAATGAACTGGATTAGAGCTGAGATTACAGTTCAAAGTACATACGGCAAATGGTAAATGCTGTTGGAGATTCTGCACAGATTATTACGGGCAACTGTGAAGATCTTCACAGGCTTGTCCTATGCACGCTATCTACAATTGCATAAGAAGACATTTATACTTACAGTAACCTCAACATGTGGCCATGGATGTTACTCGTTTCAAGGTTGAATAAATACCGTCACATTAGTTTTGTAAAATAGTCTGACCTTTAGTCTATTTACTGTACTAAAAAAGTAATATTGATTTTTTTTTTGTTTAGTTGTCAACGCAACCAAATATCTAAATTAAAGAATAGAACTACACGTTTGATTTAGTCCTATTCTTAACTGTGATTTTTAGTTGAGATGGAGACATGAATCCAACAAATCAATTATGAATGTGTAGACAAACTGGAATGAATGCCAGTCTAAGTCAGCGGCTCAGATGGAACTATCCAAGCATAAGATACAACTCCTTCAGATGTTGATATTTGCGTTGCGTTGACAAACAAAGACTTTTTAATATCCAGTATTGTCTACAAACTAAGATTTGATACGTTGGATTCACATCTCCATCTTAACCAAAAAAATATAAAAAAAAAATCTAATTTAAAGATTAGGACTACAAATCAAATAAAACTTTAAAGTTTTATTTAGTCCTATTCTTTAACATTGATGTTGGGTTGAGATGGAGATGTGAATCCAACATATGAATTATTAACTTGAATATTCAATTTGAAATCAACCAAAGCTATTCTATTTTTAGTTTGGATACTTGGTTGAATTGAAACAATAGCTGTTGATCACTTCCCCTAATGCAATATAGGCTTAAATAGTTGAATTGATGATATATGTGATTTATAAAGCATGGTTAAATCTCATTCGATCTGTTAAACTTACCCTTTGGAGTGACCTTGATAGCAATAGTGAATCTTTTAAGTCATTAAGAGAATCTCTCAATAATTATTTTCAAGATAACACATTGGCAGCAGTCAAGTGACAAATATCACAGCTAAGCAGGGCTGGGCTTGGTTAAAACTCTGGATGGGAGAACCAAATGGATAGTTGTAGATTGATCAACTCTCCAGTAGGAGATACTGCCCAGCTTATTTAAAAAAAAAAAAATGTTTTGGTAGTGGATATAACTTTGAAGATCTGATGTTGTTTCAAAGGTACAAATTCAACATATTTCATACAAGGTTGGTCTATGTTGAAAATTGGTTACCGTGATGTAATCCTTGTGGTTGTAATTTCACCATCAAAACAACAGTTCATTACTAATCCAAAGTATTATCCACATAGATTACACATCACAACACGTTGACAAATTACGTTGAAACAATTTTAATTCAACCAGTTTGTGCCCAGTGTGTAGGTCATCAAAAATCTATTGTTCCTTCTCGGAACTTAAACCACCAGACCAGCGGTCATGTCGGACGCATTTGATGAAACACAGAAAGAAAAAAATATCAAAGGAAAAACATCTTTGTTTACATTGATCCAGGAAGAAGCAGAAAAAAACGCTTCAATTGTATTAGTTTCACGGGTTCCTTTTGGTTTAGAAATCATCTAGACACGTTTTCTCGTTGAATTACTTTGCAAACAATGAAAAACGATTCAACTGGTCTTTGTTTAGGTTCAGCTCTGTGGAGCATGGTGACGATGTCTCCACGTTAGCAACAGTCAGTCCAGATACACCGTTCACGGAGGACGACTGACTTATGATATTTGACCTCCGATGTTATTGAAGAAATTAAAACATTTATCAAAGTTTAATTTAAAAAATAAATAAAATAATGGATATCAGTCTAACAGTTTCCCTAATGCAGGGCCAGATGGGCACCGTGATAGAGAGAGCGGTCAGTGCCGCTGTTGACACCGTGTTGGGGGAGATGCTGAAGGTGGTCGGTGTTAAATTCGACGAGTTGAAGAGGCAGGTCGCCGCCAAAGAGAAAGAGGCCGAGAGCATCAGACAGATGCTGGACATATCCCGATGTCAGATGAAGACAATGCGGCAGTACATGAACGCTCTGGGTGTCGGGCAGCAGGGCCACTCGGCCACCCACCAGACCAACCAGAGTGCCCCGTTCAGCCACCCGGATCCGCATAGAGCTCACTGTTCCTCGGCGGCTGCATCCGAGGCAGCACAGTCCTCGGGTTTACCACAGCCACAGAGAAGGAAGGTTACAAACATTCCCATTACAAATGGAAAGGTACAGCCTAGGAATCAAATCACTATCGCCCTGCCCTCTGATAACTTGGCCAGATCCTCCCAACCCTCTGAGAATATTATCAGGGCCACATCATCATCGTCATCATCGTCGTTGTTGGACAGCCATGATGACCTGACTGCCATGGTCTCACAAGCTCTGGAGGACCCATCGTTGATCACCACTGTCTCTGCAATGAATAGTTCATCAGAGCACGTGGAACCTTTGAAAGGTAAAATAAAATATGCCATGTTGAGTATGTATGGTTATTTTTCTGTGTTTGCTTGAGTATGTAAATGGTTGGCCTGACTGATGGCCCTATTGACTGAGACCTAGTACAGCCCTATTGACTGAGACCTAGTACAGCCATATTGACTGAGACCTAGTACAGCCCTATTGACTGAAACGTAGTACAGCCCTATTGACTGAGACCTAGTACCGCCCTATTGACTGAGACCTAGTACCGCCCTATTGACTGAGATCTAGTACAGCCCTATTGACTGAGACCTAGTACAGCCCTATTGACAGACCTAGTACCGCCCTATTGACTGAGACCTAGTACAGCCCTATTGACTGAGACCTAGTACAGCCCTATTGACTGAGACCTAGTACAGCCCTATTGACAGACCTAGTACCGCCCTATTGACTGAGACCTAGTACAGCCCTATTGACTGAGACCTATTACAGCCCTATTGACTGAGATCTAGTACAGCCCTATTGACTGAGACCTAGTACAGCCCTATTGACTGAGACCTAGTACCGCCCTATTGACTGAGACCTAGTACAGCCCTATTGACTGAAACGTAGTACAGCCCTATTGACTGAGACCTAGTACAGCCCTATTGACTGAGACCTATTACAGCCCTATTGACAGACCTAGTACCGCCCTATTGACTGAGACCTAGTACAGCCCTATTGACTGAGACCTAGTACAGCCCTATTGACTGAAACGTAGTACAGCCCTATTGACTGAGACCTAGTACAGCCCTATTGACTGAGACCTAGTACAGCCCTATTGACTGAGACCTAGTACAGCCCTATTGACTGAGACCTAGTACAGCCCTATTGACTGAGACCTAGTACAGCCCTATTGACTGAGATCTAGTACAGCCCTATTGACTGAAACGTAGTACAGCCCTATTGACTGAGACCTAGTACGACCCTCTATATTCTCCCTGTGTTGGTTGACCAACATGTTACCTCTCTATATCCCTCCAGAGGAGCACCCAGCCCCCCTAGAGCCCGAGGTGTCTGATGAGAGCCAGAGGAGGGAGAAGGATGAAGAGTGTCAGGCTGAGTGGACCGTCAGTACACAGCCACCAGAGACCAGTACAGACCCTGGGGACCAGCTGGTCCTCTCCCCACCCAGGACTGACGGAGCAGACTGCTCTGCCACCACGGCTGCTGGGAGCGCCCAGCCACCCTCCCAGTTCCTGTCCCAGCCTCAGCTCCAGGTGAAAGAGGAGGAGGCCGAGGTGGAGATCGTCTGTATCAAGCAGGAACCTGAGGATGTTGAGAGTCTGCTGTTCAACCTGGCTACTGAGGTCCTCAACTCTCAGGGGAGCCTCCTGGACTGTCACAGGACAGTACCCTCACAGGACCAGAGAGACAGGACAGTACCCTCACAAAGCCAGAGAGACAGGACAGTACCTTCACAGGGCCAGAGAGACAGGACAGCTTCCCGTCCCTCACAGAGCCAGAGGACATTAACAGAGCACACCGTGTTCACCGCAGCCAGCCCTTGTACACGTGAGTAGAGTACAGTTCTGCTGTGTTGTTGTTCCCCCGTGTGTCAGTTCAGTAGGATGTTACCTAGCCTGGTCCCAGATCTGTTTGTGCTGTCTGGCCAAGTCCTATGATCGTACTACCAGAGGACTTGGCCAGACAGCACAAACACATCTGTAACCAGGCTACATATTATACACCTGACCTAGTGACTTGTTGTCTGTCCTCTTCGTTCTCAGATGGGCTCGCCCAGCCAGTGATGTCCATGCAACGCGAAGTTGCTCCCAGGCCAATGGCGCGTCCGTGGCCCAAGGACCTGAGTCTGTATGAGGAGTTTAAAATGAGACGAACTGAGCTGAGGCGGAGGAGCCAGACCCGTCGGAGGGAGATGGAGAAGAACCTTCCCCAGCCTCTATTAGCTGACCTGGTGAAGGAGAGACGGGAGAAGACCCGGCTCAGAGTGGCCCGCTGGAGAGCCAAGAGGAAGCTGCAGGCCTGCCTACTGACTCAGATGAGCCAGACACAACACCAGACTGGACCGGGTCTGGGCCAGGGGAACAGTGGGCTGGGGAATCGTAGCCCGATTAGCCACCACACACAGCACAAACCCACAGGCCCCACTCAGACTCAGCAGAGGAACAGTGGCGCTGTCTCTCCATCTCAGTACAATAACAGTTTTCTGTACAACAGAACTCACTGTGAGACCGGGCCTGGTAACATTGACTACCTACCTCTCCAGTTGAACTCCTCCTCTCTGATGCTGGGACAACATGGAGGACACAATATGCTGGAGCCTGTTATGCAGCCTGCCATGATATCATCCTCACAGCAGGGCCTCTCACTGACTGACTAAGAGCTCTACCAGTAACAGGAGAACCACAGTACCAGTTCTACTCTACCAGTAACAGGAGAACAACAGTACCAGTTCTACTCTACCAGTAACAGGAGAACAACAGTACCAGTTCTACTCTACCAGTAACAGGAGAACAACAGTACCCGTTCTACTCTACCAGTAACAGGAGAACAACAGTACCAGTTCTACTCTACCAGTAACAGGAGAACAACAGTACCAGTTCTACTCTACCAGTAACAGGAGAACAACAGTACCAGTTCTACTCTACCAGTAACAGGAGAACAACAGTACCAGTTCTACTCTACCAGTAACAGGAGAACAACAGTACCCGTTCTACTCTACCAGTAACAGGAGAACAACAGTACCAGTTCTACTCTACCAGTAACAGGAGAACAACAGTACCCGTTCTACTCTACCAGTAACAGGAGAACAACAGTACCAGTTCTACTCTACCAGTAACAGGAGAACAACAGTACCAGTTCTACTCTACCAGTAACAGGAGAACAACAGTACCAGTTCTACTCTACCAGTAACAGGAGAACAACAGTACCCGTTCTACTCTACCAGTAACAGGACATCCAATCAGAGAACATTTGTTTTGTAGAGTGTTGTAAGGCATCATTTTCCCTATGTAGTGCTCTACTTTTGACAAGGGCCTGTATGGCTTTCTAGGTAATACGTTGCCTTATGGGACACAGCCTATTCCTTCTGGCTTGGCTAATAACATTAGATATTTCACATGGATAGTTTTGCATTCACAACAATTCCAAGACAAATGCATTTTAAAATGTGCTTTTATTTTAGGATAACAGCCTAACAATTATTTAATTGCTAAAAGAAATAACCCAAATGTTTTGTTGTAGAACAATTATTTATTAAAGTACATTTTTATGTTAAAATGGAGACAATGACCATCCTTACATGTCTACAAATATACTACACTGTACTGAATAACTGCTAGGATCATAACATGGACGATACTACACTGTACTGAATAACTGCTAGGATCATGATACTGTACTTAGTCGTCCTGGTACCCATGTCAAGCAATTTTCTTTCTTGGGCGAACTTTTGTCAATATTGTTGAATCTCAAATGTTATTTATACTCTTTCTGCAACTGTATTTAAATAAATGTTAATATATAATATGCTATGTTGATATTGATACGTTAGGAAACATTATACATTCCTGAGTTAGGAATTGCTTCAGTCCCGACCCTGCTTGGTAGATAGACTATCTAAGTGGCTGTAGATTCATTTAGACTTTCGAGCGCCAGTCAGTCAGCCACCCTGTCTTCTAGCTAGTCAGTCAGCCACCCTGTCAGTCAGCCAGCTAGTCAGTCAGCCACCCTGTCAGTCAGCCAGCTAGTTAGTCAGCCAGCTAGTCAGTCAGCCAGCTAGTCAGCCAGCCAGCTAGTCAGCCAGCCAGCCAGCTAGTCAGTCAGCCAGCCAGCTAGTCAGTCAGCTGCGGCAGTGCAGTGTGTTAACCATTGACTATCTTCTGTGAGATGGCTGCTGGCAAGGTGTAGAGCAGCAGGGCGATGAACAGAGCTGTAATGAGCAGGACCAGAGCGATGATGATGTACTTCTTATAGTTCCTCCAGATCAGGTGGAAGAAACACTTGAAAGGGTTCACAAACCACGAGAATGACGTGTCTGGACGGCTAGAGAGGGGGAGAGGGAGAGAGAGAGAGAGGGAGAGAGAGAGGGAGAGAGGGGGGGAGAGAGAGAGGGAGAGCGAGCGAGGGAGAGAGGGGGAGAGAGAGAGAGAGGGAGAGAGGGGGAGAGAGAGGGGGAGAGAGAGAGAGAGAGAGAGAGAGAGAGAGAGAGAGAGAGAGAGAGAGAGAGAGAAAGGGAAGAAGAAAAAAAACACTTTAACCAGGGCTCGTATTCACAAAGTGTTTCAGAGTAGGGCTGCTGATCTAGGATCAGGTCTCCCTCTGTCTATGTAATCCTGTTTATTATGAGCTAAATGACAAAACTGGTCCTAGATCAGCAGTTAAACGTGCTCATGAAGCAGGAGGAGGACTTGTCTGGACGGCTAGAGAGAAGAATAGAATAGATAGAGTCGTTTTGTAATTAGTCAATATGAAATGCAGATCATACTTGGGTTTTTCCAGGGGTTCTGGCTCCTTGCGGGCTCGACCAACCGGATTCTTCTCTGCCTCCTCTGATGTCACCAGGTGGAACTCCGCCTCTACTTTCCCCTGGAGTCAACAACCAAATCATTAACGCCCCTAAATCTCAAATCCGCCCCTACCCCCTAGGAAGTAGACACAACCCCTAGCCCCTACCTCGTAGACAGTAGACACAACCCCTAGCCCCTAACTCCTAGACAGTAGACACAACCCCTAGCCCCTACCTCGTAGACAGTAGACACAACCCCTAGCCCCTACCTCCTAGACAGTAGACACAACCCCTAGCCTCTACCTCCTCGACAGTAGACACAACCCCTAGCCCCTACCTCCTAGACAGTAGACACAACCCCTAGCCCCTACCCCTAGACAGTAGACACAACCCCTAGCCCCTACCCCTAGACAGTAGACACAACCCCTAGCCCCTACCCCCTAGACAGTAGACACAACCCCTAGCCCCTACCTCCTAGACAGTAGACACAACTAGTAGCTCTGAAGGGATTGGATATTTGTAAGCAATTTGGTGGAAGCTCTGTCTTGTCCTGTGCTATGTGAAATTGTCATCATATTGCTTACACCTATTCAATCCTCGCACAAGTGCCCGCCCCCCGGGTAAGGGGCCTCCGGGTTGATTTGAGAGTATGTTTGCGTCCCACACGGCACCCACTAGACCCTCATTGGGTTCTGGTCAAAAGTAGTGCACTATATAATAGGGATTAGGGTGCCATCGGAGGAAGCAGCCTAGTTGTCGTCATAGTAAAGTGTTGAATGGTTTTGGTACCGTGAGCTCCCCAGCTTTGACAAAGGGCCACCAGCCTCTGGACCTCTTCTGTTGGAAGATGGAGATCTTCTCGACGCTGTCCGTCAGCATGTCGATCTTGCAGGCCTTGGCTGACTTGGCCCCGCGGGGAAACCCATGTAAGTCCAGCTCCACGGTACCTGAGAACAGAGAAACAGATATCTTATCTCTTGTTTCGCACGTACAGGAAGTCTGAGAACAGAGAAACAGATATCTTATCTCTTGTTTTGCACATACGGGAAGTATGAGAACAGAGAAACGGATATCTTATCTCTTGTTTCGCACATACGGGAAGTCTGAGAACAGAGAAACAGATATCTTTAAATAAACGTGCTGGGTAGGGAGATGTGATTTCCCTGATTAATCTGGAATACCTGATCCTGATCATTGAAATAAACCTGTCCCCCTTTTTTCTCCCATTGCCTACTGTTTTACAGCCCAGGGAAAGGTAGTCAAAAAACAAGAGTCTCTTTCTTTCTCACTCTTACCCAAGAAGTCATCAGACGACAGCCTGTCAAAGTCCCAGACCTGCATCACCAACACGGCCGGTAGCTTCTGCTCGGTCTTGTCCAGGGAGAAGATGCTCCCCCTCTTGCTGACTACCACCACCTTCTCGGCAGGCAGGTAGTTAAAGGGGAACACCAGGCGCCAGTTGAAGTTGCCCTCCCCGGTCAAAGAGTTGTAGTGAACATCAGTCTCCTGGCGATCGTCCTCAAAGCCCTTAAGCCACCTGAAAAAAAAGTATACAATTATTACAAGTAGAATTTTAAGCCTATTGAGTGAGAGAGGATGACATTGGAGAAATATATATATAGAGGTGGACAGTAGAGAAAATTAGAGAGGATGACAGCGGAGAAAGATATAGAGGATGACAGTGGAGAAAGATATTGGATGACAGCGGAGAAAGATATAGAGGATGACAGTGGAGAAAGATATTGGATGACAGTGGAGAAAGATATAGAGGATGACAGTAGAGAAATATATTGGATGACAGTGGAGAAAGATATTGGATGACAGTGGAGAAAGATACAGAGGATGACAGTAGAGAAAGATATTGGATGACAGTGGAGAAAGATATAGGGGATGACAGTAGAGAAAGATATAGAGGATGACAGTGGACAAAGATATTGGATGACAGTAGAGAAAGATATAGAGGATGACAGTGGAGAAAGATATTGGATGACAGTGGAGAAAGGTATTGGATGACAGTGGAGAAAGATATTGGATGACAGTAGAGAAATATATTGGATGACAGTGGAGAAAGATATTGGATGACAGTGGAGAAAGATATAGAGGATGACAGTAGAGAAAGATATAGAGGATGACAGTAGAGAAAGATATAGAGGATGACAGTAGAGACATATATATAGAGAGGTGGACAGTAGAGAAAGATATAGAGGATGACAGTGGAGAAAGATATAGGGGATGACAGTAGAGAAAGATATAGAGGATGACAGTGAAGAAAGATATAGAGGATGACAGTAGAGAAAGATATTGGATGACAGTGGAGAAAGATATTGGATGACAATGGAGAAAGATATTGGATGACAGTGGAGAAAGATATTGGATGACAGTAGAGAAAGATATTGGATGACAGTGGAGAAAGATATAGAGGATGACAGTGGAGAAAGATATTGGATGACAGTGGAGAAAGATATTGGACGACAGTGGAGAAAGATATAGAGGATGACAGTAGAGAAAAATATTGGATGACAGTGGAGAAAGATATTGGATGACAGTAGAGAAAGATATAGAGGATGACAGTGGAGAAAGATATTGGATGACAGCAGAGAAAGATCTAGAGGATGACAGTGGAGAAAGATATTGGATGACAGTGGAGAAAGATATTGGATGACAGTGGAGAAAGATATTGGATGACAGTAGAGAAAGATATTGGATGACAGTGGAGAAAGATATTGGATGACAGTAGAGAAAGATATAGAGGATGACAGTGAAGAAAGATATAGAGTATGACAGTAGAGAAAGATATAGAGGATGACAGTGAAGAAAGATATAGAGTATGACAGTGGAGAAAGATATTGGATGACAGTGGAGAAAGATATTGGATGACAGTGGAGAAAGATATTGGATGACAGTGGAGAAAGATATTGGATGACAGTAGATACAGATATAGAGGATGACAGTGGAGAAAGATATTGGATGACAGTAGAGAAAGATATTGGATGACAGTGGAGAAAGATATAGAGGATGACAGTAGAGAAAGATATAGAGGATGACAGTAGAGAAATATATATAGAGAGGTGGACAGTAGAGAAAGATATAGAGGATGACAGTGGAGAAAGATATAGGGGATGACAGTGGAGAAAGATATAGAGGATGACAGTAGAGAAAGATATTGGATGACAGTGGAGAAAGATATTGGATGACAATGGAGAAAGATATTGGATGACAGTGGAGAAAGATATTGGATGACAGTAGAGAAAGATATAGAGGATGACAGTGGAGAAAGATATTGGATGACAGTAGAGAAAGATATAGAGGATGACAGTGGAGAAAGATATAGAGGATGACAGTAGAGAAAGATATAGAGGATGACAGTAGAGAAAGATATAGAGGATGGCAGTGGAGAAAGATAGAGAGAGGTGGTTTCAAAGGGAAGTTGGCCGGATTGGGACCTGTGCTGACGCCGTAGACCTGTGTGCTGTAGACCTGTGTGCCGGAGGCTACGGCCTTACAGCTAGACCAGCCAGGCCTTGGTAAGGTTTTACTAGTGATTGTGATGTGGTTGTTTTACTTTAGTTGAACGCGCTGGTTGCAAGTCGCTCTGGCTAAGAGAGTCTGCTAAATTACTGTGAATGCAAGGTTGAGTCAGGAAAGAATAGATCTGGAAAAATCTCCCTGATCTCAAGGGATGTGCTGAATGTAATCTAATCATCAATGCCTGTCTTATTTCGGATCCGTTGGAAAACACTGTCGCTCCACTCACCCTTTAACGTAGATGTCACTAGACTGTGTTCCTGTGAGAATGTTAGTGTCCTCCAGAATCACATCTTCAGTGTTCCAGATGACAATTCTCAACTCGAACCTTCACAGGACCAACAATCAATCAATCAATCAATCAACTCATACCTTCACAGGATCAACAATCGATCAATCAACTCATACCTTCACAGGATCAACAATCGATCAATCAACTCATACCTTCACAGGATCAACAATCGATCAATCAACTCATACCTTCACAGGATAAACAATCGATCAATCAACTCATACCTTCACAGGATCAACACTCAATCCACTCATACCTTCACAGGACCAACACTCAATCCACTCATACCTTCACAGGACCAACACTCAATCCACTCATACCTTCACAGGATCAACACTCAATCCACTCATACCTTCACGGGATCAACACTCAACCCACTCATACCTTCACAGGATCAACACTCAACCAACTCATACCTTCACAGGATCAACACTCAACCCACTCATACCTTCACAGGATCAACAATCAGTCCACTCATACCTTCACAGGATCAACAATCAGTCAACTCATACCTTCACAGGATCAACACTCAATCCACTCATACCTTCACAGGATCAACAATCAGTCAACTCATACCTTCACAGGATCAACACTCAATCCACTCATACCTTCACAGGATCAACACTCAATCCACTCATACCTTCACAGGATCAACAATCAATCCACTCATACCTTCACAGGATCAACACTCAATCCACTCATACCTTCACAGGACCAACACTCAATTCACTCATACCTTCACAGGACCAACACTCAATCCACTCATACCTTCACAGGATCAACACTCAATCCACTCATACCTTCACAGGATCAACACTCAATCCACTCATACCTTCACAGGATCAACAATCAATCCACTCATACCTTCACAGGATCAACACTCAACCCACTCATACCTTCACAGGATCAACACTCAATCAACTGCTGTCATATACAATCACATCATAACAGCTGGTGGTTTTATTGAACTGGCCTGGTTTGAGGTATACTGGTCTTGTATTGAACTGGCCTGGTTTGAGGTACACTGGTCTTGTATTGAACTAGCCTGGTTTGAGGTATATTGGGGTTGTATTGAACTGGCCTGGTTTGAGGAATATTGGGGTTGTATTGAACTGGCCTGGTTTGAGGAATATTGTGGTTGTATTGAACTGGCCTGTTTTGAGGAATATTGGGGTTGTATTGAACTGGCCTGGTTTGAGGAATATTGGTCTTGTATTGAACTGGCCTGGTTTGAGGTATACTGGTCTTGTATTGAACTGGCCTGGTTTGAGGTATATTGGCCTTGTATTGAACTGGCCTGGTTTGAGGTACATTGGTCTTGTATTGAACTAGCCTGGTTTGAGGTATACTGGTCTTGTATTGAACTGGCCTGGTTTGAGGTATATTGGCCTTGTATTGAACTGGCCTGGTTTGAGGAATATTGGGGTTGTATTGAACTAGCCTGGTTTGAGGTATACTGGTCTTGTATTGAACTGGCCTGGTTTGAGGTATATTGGCCTTGTATTGAACTGGCCTGGTTTGAGGAATATTGGGGTTGTATTGAACTGGCCTTGTTTGAGGTATATTTGCCTTGTATTGAACTGGCCTGGTTTGAGGAATATTGGTCTTGTATTGAACTGGCCTGGTTTGAGGAATATTGGGTTTGTATTGAACTGGCCTGGTTTGAGGTACATTGGTCTTGTATTGAACTAGCCTGGTTTGAGGTATACTGGTCTTGTATTGAACTGGCCTGGTTTGAGGTATATTGGCCTTGTATTGAACTGGCCTGGTTTGAGGTATACTGGTCTTGTATTGAACTGGCCTGGTTTGAGGTACATTGGTCTTGTATTGGGGCCTATCTGCCGTATATCTGCCCTAGTGATACAGAGGGACAAAGCCTTACCCTTTAGGTTTACGAGGGGAGATGTCCACAGAGGGGCCTGGGTGGGGCATATCCATGGGGAACATGTCCACCCACATCTGGAGCTGGCCCTGAAACACACACACACACACACACACACACACACACACACACACACACACACACACACACACACACACACACACACACACACACACACACACACACACACACACACACACACACACACACACACACACACACACACACACACACACACACACACACACACACACACACACACACACACACACACACACAACAAATTGAACAAATTGCATAATATATTTAAAAAAGTAACGTGATTATTTTGATAGAAGAGATGTGTTACCTGGTCCATCCCAGGCCTGGCCTTGTTGTACAGAGTCCGTGTCTCGATGTGCTCTGGGACAAGTCTACACCCCACCCCTGGAATCTCTGTCCATCTGTGAAGGATCTTCAGAGCCAGATGTTCATAGGACTCCACCTCCATCTGTTCTGTATTACAACGGCACATAATAATCAGTACTTTATTTGGATGGAAATACACACAGTCTTGGCAAGGTTTCACAGACACAGATAAGGCCTAGAAATTGGACTAAAAAAGTATTCTCAATAGAGATGATGTGAAGTGCTTTTTTTCCATCTAGGACTAGGCCTAAACTGTGTCTGGGAAACCAGTCCTATATTTATATCTGTGTCTGGGAAACCAGTCCTATATTTATATCTGTGTCTGGGAAACCAGTCCTATATTTATATCTGTGTCTGGGAAACCAGCCCTATATTTATATCTGTGTCTGGGAAACCAGCCCTATATTTATATCTGTGTCTGGGAAACCATCTCTATATTTTACAATGGTGTCTGGGAAACCAGTGCTATATATTTGTAGTGGTACTAAGCTTTTATACAGTCGTTGCCTTTCACTGTGATTTGATGCAGTCGTTGCCTTTCACTGTGACTTGATACAGTCGTTGCCTGTCACTGTGACTTGATACAGTCGTTGCCTGTCACTGTGACTTGATACAGTCGTTGCCTGTCACTGTGACTTGATGCAGTCGTTGCCTGCCACTGTGACTTGATACAGTCGTTGCCTGTCACTGTGACTTGATACAGTCGTTGCCTGTCACTGTGACTTGATACAGTCGTTGCCTGTCACTGTGACTTGATACAGTCGTTGCCTGTCACTGTGACTTGATACAGTCGTTGCCTGTCACTGTGACTTGATGCAGTCGTTGCCTGTCACTGTCACTTGATACAGTCGTTGCCTCATTTTCAGGTCGTTATTTAATTGGTTGAGCAAAAGGCAATAAACAAATCCATTTTCAGTTCCGTAAACTCAGTTAAATACCTTCTTCATCCATGAACAGTGTTTTCCCAGTGAAGACATTGTCCCCGATGGTGATTCGTCCGGGTCTGAAGTTGGGTCCATCTAGCCTGTTCTCCTTACAGAGCTTAGTCAGCAGCTCAGATGGCTTGGTGGAGTCCCTCCAGGCGTTATAACCATCACTAAGATATGTGTATAACATGTTATAACAGCATCATGACATGGTTATAAACATGACATAATGAATGTCTTAGTCAGCAACTCTGACAGCTTGGTGAAGACTCTCCAGGCGTTATAATCATCACTAAGATAGAAGGATAGAACACAACGTGATATCTAACGAGGAGAGAAGAGTAAGGCAGAAAGAAGAGACCCAAACCAAGGATGAAGAAGTGTTTCCTCACATGCTGTACTCAGTGGGCAGTCCGCAGGTGGCCCGGTGTCGGCTGTAGAAGCGGTTCTCCAGATCTATCCATGTCTCTCCGATCAGATCGTCAGTCCCAATGGTGTCATGGTCATAGATCAGAGTAGTCAGCAGGGAATCTCTAGGAAACGTAGCCTGGATCTCAAAGGACCTGGTGGGGAAAACAGGACAAAAGGATATGAAGTTTCCTTTTTCCATCTCTGCCAACATACAGTACATTATGCTTGTTCAGCTGACGAAACTACAAACCGCTGGTTAAAAATAGTATAAAATTCCTTCCTGGGTGGGAATAAAGTCCAATGGATATGAACCTATTAGGGAGCGGCGGCAGTGTTCGGAGTTTTGGAGAGTCTGGCGTGCCCAAAGTAAAATGCCTGGTACTCAGGCCCAGAAACTAGGATATGCGCATAATTACTGGTATTGGATAGAAAACACTCCAACGTTTCTAAAACTGTTAAAATAATGTCTGTGAGTATAACAGAACTGATTTGGCAGGTGAAAACCCGAGGAAAATCCATCCGGGAAAAACTTGATTCTGTGAGGTGCCTCTTTTCCCATTGACTTGGTATAGGAAATACTGGAATCCAGCTCCCAGGTTTCAGTACCTATGGCTTCCACTAGATGTCAACAGTATTTAGACAAGGTTTCATGCCTTTATCTTGAAAATCGAGGAGTAAGACAAGAATTGTCAAGTAGTGTGTAGAAGTCACTTCTCTCTTTTACGCGCGGGACCGTGAGAGCGCGCCTCGGTTTTTTCTTTTTCTATCGCCCAGGATATTATCTGTGTGAAATATTATCGTTAATATACATATTAGGGTACCTAAGGATCGATTAGAAACGTTGTTTGAGTTGTTTGGACAAAGTTTATAGGTATATTTTTAACGGTCTCTATGTCATCTATATTGGACGAGTGGATGGTGGATTTATGAACAAAATGCGCCAACCTTTAACTTCTTAGGGGAGCGGCTCCCGAGGTGACTGTTTTGGAGAGTCTGGCATGCCCAAAGTAAAATGCCTCCCACGCAGGATATGCACATAATTAGTACTATTGTATAGGAAACACTCTGCAGTTTCTAAAAGGGTTAACATAATGTCTATGAGTATAACAGAACGGATATAGCAGGCGAAAACCAGAGGAAAATCCATCCGGGAATTACATTTTTTTGTGACCTTTGCTCTGTTTGACAGTCTCCCTATTGATTTCAAAGACAAGCAGCTCCGAGATTTCAGTACCTATGGCTTCCACTAGATGTCAACAGTCTCTATACAAAGCCAGGAAACGGTAGCCCTGACCAGAACGGATAGGAAGAGAATATGGTCAAGTGAGCTCAGATGTAAACAAGATTTTGCGGGCGCGCAACCGAGTGTGCGCTCCACTTTATTTTCCTTTCTTATCGTTCAGGCTACAATCCGGTTTAAATATTATTGTAAATATGCATAAAATTATACCTAAGGAAACATTAAAAATGATGTTTGATTTGCGCCAACCAAACTGAGATTTATGGATATAATAAATGACTTTTTCTAACAAAAGAAGCATGGATTGTCTTCGTTGGACACTTGGGAAGCCCTCAGCAGAAGTTCTTTGAATGGTAAGGATTTTATATTAGCGATTTTATGCGTATTTTGAGACCCGCATTGGGTTATGAATTTATGCTAATGGTTAAATATTGTAGGTGCTATCCTCAGGTAGATGCTAAATGTTGTGCTTTCGCCGTAAAGCCTTTTTGAAATCTGACAACGCTGTGATATTGCCAAGAAGCAGAGTATTTGATGACTATGATGACTTGTATATTGATGAATGTTTAATAACTAAACTTTTGGATTTTGAATTTGGCGCCTCACATTTCACCAGGTAGTGTTGCCCCACTGCTCCCTAAGTAGTTAAGGATTTAAAGAGGGACTTTTTCAAACAAAAGGAACATTTATTGTGTTGCTGGGACCCTTTAGATTGCCATCAGAGGAAGATTGTCCTCAGACAATCAAATGTTATGCTTTCGCCGTAAAGCCTTTTTGAAATCTGACAACGCTGTGAGATTGCCAAGATTCTAAGCTTTTGAACAGTATGCAACACTTGTATTTTCATGAATGTTTTATATTACTACTTTTGTAATTTGAATTTGGCGCTCTGCATTTTTTGCGGAAGTTGTTGCAGGTGGGGCGCCTGTGACCCACTGCTCCCTAACAATTGGTCTTTTCTGCACTGACATCCACCAGCATACTGGATTTTGTAAATGTATGCTTGCTCATCTGACTAAAATATAACCAGGGGAAACTGCTTCTGTTAAAGGATGGTATAAAATATATTATAAACTGGGTGGCTCGAGCCCTGAACGCTGATTGGCTAACAGCCGTGGTATATCAGACCGTATACCACTGGTATGACAAAACATTTATTTTTACTGCTCTAATTACATCGGTAAGCAGTTTATAAAAGCAATAAGGCATCTCGGGAGTTTGTGATATATGGTCATTTACCACACCTCCTCGGGCCTTATTGCTTAATTATCACACCTGCCAAAGACTGGGTTGAGTTGCTTGGGGATGTAGTTGTCTCTGTCTTTTATCTCAGTTTTCCCCAGCCTCAGAACAATGTAGGGGTCAGACTTCCCATCAGTATCGGCTGGGTGGAGGTTGGATGCCTGAGGGACGGACAGGGTTGTGTTCATTTGGCACCAAATGGAAGAAAATAACATGATGACCCAGGTCAATGATGACACATGACATCTCTTACGGTCACAGAGGTTGTACTACTACTACTCACAGATACGATGTAAACCCTGATGAGAACCTTGACGGAGGTGTTGGGTGGGATCCCACGGGTGATCTTAAACTGGCCTGAGTCTGGACTCTCCTCCCACTCATCATCCTCCTCAGTTAGCTTGTACAAACAGAACCGACCCTAGATATACACAAGAGTTTGGATCGTCATTACTGACCCTGACCAAACAAATGCATCCTTTTATAGTGGTTGCATAGCATAATAACGAATCACTGTAGCCTGGTCCCAGATCTGTTTGTGCTGTCTTGCCAAGTCCTAGGATTTGAACAGATCTGGGACCAGGCTAGAACCGCAGGTGGACATTTATTGTCACGAGCCTTGTCCTAGAGGCAGTACTGAGTGATCTTCAATTAGATAGGCCAGCTGCAAACTCAAACATTTGCTTTTTTTTGGGGTCTTAATTTAAAGGTTAGGATTAGGCATTAAGGTTAGCGGTGTGGTTACGGTTAGGTTTGAAATCTGATTTTATGGCTTTGTGGCCGTGCCAGCCAGTGACCGTTTTGCAGAGCTGCCTCCAGAACAAGATTGATGACAAAAAAGCACAGAACCACTCACCTTGAACTTCCCAACAAACCTCTCCTCGTTAGAACGGCCCACGTCGTCGTTGGCTTTCCCTCTGAACAGCTCGAAGGTGTTGACCCAGTCATCAAACGGACCAAACTCTGACTCCAGCTCCTTGTCATAGAGCTACAGGGGATGTTAAATATTGTTCATACTCAGCAATATGGCACAGAACAAATACACACTGCTATACAGTTGGAGGGTTTACATATTAATGTGATCTTATCAGAACATGACAATATTATATTACATTTTAACAACCTAACAATACACAGAAACATGGTAAAAAAACAGCCTGTACATGTTCATACACAGCAAAGCTTCAAATATCTAATTTATACTGTAACTTATACTGATATGATTGGTTGAAAATGGTAATTGAATGACACCTCCCTCTTTGACTTGTGACAGGACCAGAGAGCAGCTTTTACCTGTAGTGTTGCCAGTTTGGACACACCTTCCTGAGAGACTTTCAATATTGGTTTCTTCTTCTTGTCTCCATCCTGCTGTCCAATGACTGGGGCAACAGGAAATAAATGACTGACATTCACATATATATATATATATATATATATATATACAGTGGGGAAAAAAAGTATTTAGTCAGCCACCAATTGTGCAAGTTCTCTCACTTAAAAAGATGAGAGAGGCCTGTAATTTTCATCATAGGTACACTTCAACTATGACAGACAAAATGAGGAAAAAAAATCCAGAAAATCACATTATAGGATTTTTAATGAATTTATTTGCAAATTATGGTGGAAAATAAGTATTTGGTCACATACAAACAAGCAAGATTTCTGGCTCTCACAGACCTGTAACTTCTTCTTTAAGAGGCTCCTCTGTCCTCCACTCGTTACCTGTATTAATGGCACCTGTTTGAACTTGTTATCAGTATAAAAGACACCTGTCCACAACCTCAAACAGTCACACTCCAAACTCCACTATGGCCAAGACCAAAGAGCTGTCAAAGGACACCAGAAACAAAATTGTAGACCTGCACCAGGTTGGGAAGACTGAATCTGCAATAGGTAAGCAGCTTGGTTTGAAGAAATCAACAGTGGGAGCAATTATTAGGAAATGGAAGAGATACAAGACCACTGATAATCTTCCTCGATCTGGGGCTCCACGCAAGATCTCACCCGTGGGGTCAAAATGATCACAAGAACGGTGAGCAAAAATCCCAGAACCACACGGGGGGACCTAGTGAATGACCTGCAGAGAGCTGGGACCAAAGTAACAAAGCCTACCATCAGTAACACACTACGCCGCCAGGGACTCAAATCCTGCAGTGCCAGACGTGTCCCCCTGCTTAAGCCAGTACATGTTCAGGCCCGTCTGAAGTTTGCTAGAGAGCATTTGGATGATCCAGATGAGGATTGGGAGAATGTCATATTTTCAGATGAAACCAAAATAGGACCTTTTGGTAAAAACTCAACTCGTCGTGTTTGGAGGACAAAGAATGCTGAGTTGCATCCAAAGAACACCATACCTACTGTGAAGCATGGGGGTGGAAACATCATGCTTTGGGGCTGTTTTTCTGCAAAGGGACCAGGACGACTGATCCGTGTAAAGGAAAGAATGAATGGGGCCATGTATCGTGAGATTTTGAGTGAAAACCTCCTTCCATCAGCAAGGGCATTGAAGATGAAACGTGGCTGGGTCTTTCAGCATGACAATGATCCCAAACACACCGCCTGGCAACGAAGGAGTGGCTTCAGAAGAAGCATTTCAAGGTCCTGGAGTGGCCTAGCCAGTCTCCAGATCTCAACCCCATAGAAAATCTTTGGAGGGAGTTGAAAGTCCGTGTTGCCCAGCGACAGCCCCAAAACATCACTGCTCTAGAGGAGATCTGCATGGAGGAATGGGCCAAAATACCAGCAACAGTGTTTGAAAACCTTGTGAAGACTTACAGAAAACGTTTGACCTCTGTCATTGCCAACAAAGAGTATATAACAAAGTATTGAGATAAACTTTTGTTATTGACCAAATACTTATTTTCCACCATAATTTGCAAATAAATTTATAAAAAATCCTACAATGTGATTTTCTGGATTTTTTTCCTAATTTTGTCTGTCATAGTTGAAGTGTACATATGATGAAAATTACAGGCCTCTCTCATCTTTTTAAGTGAGAGAACTTGCACAATTGGTGGCTGACTAAATACTTTTTTCTCCCACTGTATATATATATATATATATATATATATAGTTGAAGTCATGAGTTTACACACACTTAGGTTGGAGTCATTAAAACTCGTTTTTCAACCACTCCACAAATTTCTTGTTAACAAACTATAGTTTTGGCAAGTTGGTTAGGACATCTACTTTGTGCATGACACAAGTCATTTTTCCAACAATTGTTTACAGACAGATTATTTCACTTATAATTCACAATTCCAGTGGGTCAGAAGTTAACATACACTAAGTTGACTGTGCCTTTAAACAGCTTGGAAAATTCCAGATGTCAAATGTCAAAGCTTTAGAAGCTTCAGATAAGCTAATTGACATCATTTGAGTCAATTGGAAGTGTACCTGTGGATGTATTTCAAGGCCTACCTTCAAACTCAGTGCCTCTTTGCTTGACATCATGGGAAAATCAAAAGAAATCTGCCAAGACCTCAGAAAAACCATTGTAGACCTCCACAAGTCTGGTTCATACTTGGGAGCAATTTCCAAACGCCTGAATGTACCACGTTTATCTGTACAAACAATAGTACGCAAGTATATACACCATGGGACCATGCAGCCGTCATACTGCTCAGGAAGGAGACGCGTTCTGTCTCCTAAAGATGAACGTACTTTGGTGCGAAAAGTGCAAACCAATCCCAGAACAACAGAAAAGGACCTTGTGAAGATGCTGGAGGAAACAGGTACAACAGTATCTATATCCACAGTAAAATGAGTCCTATATCGACATAACCTGAAAGGCCGCTCAGCAAGGAAGAAGCCACTGCTTCAAAACCGCCATAAAAAAGCCAGACTGCGGTTTGCAACTGCACATGGGGACAAAGATCGTACTTTTTGGAGAAATGCCCTCTTGTCTGATGAAACAATAATAGAACTGTTTGGCCATAATGACCATCGTTATGTTTGGAGGAAAAAGGCGGAGGCTTGCAAGCCGAAGAACACCATCCCAACCGTGAAGCACGGGGGTGGCAGCCTCATGTTGTGGGGGTGCTTTGCTGCAGGAGGGACTGGTGCACTTCACAAATTAGATGGCATCATGAGGAAAGAAAATTATGTGGATATATTAAAGAAACATCTCAAGACATCAGTCAGGAAGTTAAAGCTTGGTCGCAAATTTGTCTTCCAAATGGACAATGACCCCAAACATACATCCAAAGTTGTGGCAAAATGGCTTAAGGACATCAAAGTCAAGGTATTGGAGTGGCCATCACAAAGCCCTGACCTCAATCCTATAGAAAATGTGTGGGCTGAACTGAAAAAGCGTGTGCGAGCAAGGAGGCCTACAAACCTGACTCAGTTACACCAGCTCTGTCAGGAGGAATGGGCCAAAATTCACCCAACTTATTGTGGGAAGCTTGTGGAAGGCTACCCGAAACATTTGACCCAAGTTAAACATTTTAAAGGCAATGCTACCAAATACTAATTGAGTGTATGTAAACTTCTGACCCACTGGGAATGTGATGAAAGAAATAAAAGCTGAAATAAATCATTCTCTCTACTATTATTCTGACATTTCACATTCTTAAAATAAAGTGGTGATCCTAACTGACCTAAGACAGGACATTTTTACTATTTACTAGGATTGAATGTCGGTAATTGTGAAAAACGGAGTTTAAATGTATTTGGCTAAGGCGTATGTAAACTTCCGACTTCAACTTTATGTATAAAAAACAAAGTAAACCTTATAGATGCCCAGAAAGATCAAAATAACTGAATTATGAAGCACAAAGCAACCAAAAGTGCAAACAATTACAGTTTGGTTGCTAAGTAGTTTGCTAGGCGTAACTATGGATCCCGACCTTATGACACCAATAGGCCTTCCCCCAAAAACACTATTCTATTGGGGTGCAATGGACTATACTTGCCACCAAAATGGATTGATAGAAGGAGGGAAGGAAGGAACCATGCGATGATTAACTACAGTCTTTGCTATTCATATCCTTACCCAAGGAGTCTACTCCATCGGAGAGCAAGGTTTGGAATGGAAATACTGCAATACACAACAACGTGTGGTGAGGCGCTGTCCAAAGAAACTCAAAAGACTCCCCCCAAAAAACTCAACAACAATAAAACAACTCAAGTCATAGACTGTTCTCCCAGAACGCAGTAATCTCTCTGCTGCCACACAGTAAGCGATACACCAAGTCTGGAACCAACAGGACCCTGAGAACAGCTTCTAACCCAGAACCATAATATTGCTAAATAGTTAGTCTGGGTGAACCATTGGTGAACTATTTAACTATCTGCATTGACCCTTTCTGCATTAACTCTTTAGACTCATCACATACGCTGCTGTTACTGTCTATTATCTATCCTTTACCCCTACCTACAGTATACTGCTGTTACTGTCTATTATCTATCCTTTACCCCTACCTACAGTATACTGCTGCTACTGCCTATTATCTATCCTTTACCCCTACCTACAGTACACTGCTGTTACTGTCTATTATCTATCCTTTACCCCTACCTACAGTATACTGCTGTTACTGTCTATTATCTATCCAGTACCCCTACCTACAGTACACTGCTGTTACTGTCTATTATCTATCCTGTACCCCTACCTACAGTATACTGCTGTTACTGTCTATTATCTATCCTTTATCCCTACCTACAGTATACTGCTGCTACTGTCTATTATCTATCCTTTACCCCTACCTACAGTATACTGCTGCTACTGTCTATTATCTATCCAGTACCCCTACCTACAGTATACTGCTGTTACTGTCTATTATCTATCCTTTACCCCTACCTACAGTATACTGCTGTTACTGTCTATTATCTATCCATTACCCCTACCTACAGTACACTGCTGTTACTGTCTATTATCTATCCTTTACCCCTACCTACAGTATACTGCTGTTACTGTCTATTATCTATCCTTTACCCCTACCTACAGTATACTGCTGCTACTGTCTATTATCTATCCTTTATCCCTACCTACAGTATACTGCTGTTACTGTCTATTATCTATCCTTTACCCCTACCTACAGTATACTGCTGCTACTGTCTATTATCTATCCTTTACCCCTACCTACAGTATACTGCTGTTACTGTCTATTATCTATCCATTACCCCTACCTACAGTATACTGCTGCTACTGTCTATTATCTATCCTTTATCCCTACCTACAGTATACTGCTGTTACTGTCTATTATCTATCCTTTACCCCTACCTACAGTATACTGCTGTTACTGTCTATTATCTATCCTTTATCCCTACCTACAGTATACTGCTGTTACTGTCTATTATCTATCCTGTACCCCTACCTACAGTATACTGCTGTTACTGTCTATTATCTATCCTGTACCCCTACCTACAGTATACTGCTGTTACTGTCTATTATCTATCCTTTACCCCTACCTACAGTATACTGCTGTTACTGTCTATTATCTATCCTTTACCCCTACCTACAGTATACTGCTGTTACTGTCTATTATCCATCCTTTACCCCTACCTACAGTATACTGCTGTTACTGTCTATTATCTATCCAGTACCCCTACCTACAGTATACTGCTGTTACTGTCTATTATCTATCCTTTATCCCTACCTACAGTATACTGCTGTTACTGTCTATTATCTATCCTTTACTACCTACAGTATACTGCTGTTACTGTCTATTATCTATCCTTTACCCCTACCTACAGTATACTGCTGTTACTGTCTATTATCTATCCTTTACCCCTACCTACAGTATACTGCTGTTACTGTCTATTATCTATCCTTTACCCTACCTACAGTATACTGCTGTTACTGTCTATTATCTATCCTTTACCCCTACCTACAGTATACTGCTGTTACTGTCTATTATCTATCCTTTACCCTACCTACAGTATACTGCTGTTACTGTCTATTATCTATCCTTTACCCCTACCTACAGTATACTGCTGTTACTGTCTATTATCTATCCTTTACCCCTACCTACAGTACACTGCTGCTACTGTCTATTATCTATCCTGTTGACTAGTCACTTTACCCTATACCTATACTGTAAGTATATATCTACCTCAATTACCTCGTACCCCTGCACATTGGCTCTGTACTGGTACCCCGTGTATATGGCCAAGTTATCATTACTCATTGTGGATTTATTCCTTGTGCTATTATTTTTTCAAATATTTCCAAAAATGTCTCTCTGCATTGTTGGGAAGGGCCTGTGTGTATGCATTTCACTGTTGGTCTACACCCGTTGTTTACGAAGCATGTGACCAGTACAATTTGATTTCATTTGAACAGTCAATCAGTTTTATTGAAAGGTTTCCGGTATGGAACATTTGTATACGCTCCTACTCACCGTTATCATAGACGTATGGAAAGGGATGTACCTCCTTCTGTTTGGCCTGGAGAGGTAACAGAGATCCTGGATTAGTTTAGTTCCACAGAGGATGCTCTCACACAAGCCGTTAGGACACAAGTAGGGGAGTGTGCTCTCTGGTCCATCTCTATGGACCAACTACAGTCCAACATATGGACAATATCTAGGTGTTTGGATACCTTTACCTGCTGGATCTTGTCTACTGAAGCGTAGTACTTGGACCACCAGTCGAGGACGCTGTCCCCAGACTCATCTGCTACGGTACGCTTCCTTCTCTTAGTAGACTTCCGAGAGCTCTTCCTCCACTCCTGTTTTATACGGAGATTGCTTGTTAATGCGTTTGTGTGTGTGTGTGTGTGTGTGTGTGTGTGTTTGTGAATGTCTGTCTTCTTCCTCTCACCTTTTCCTTCTTCTTGTCTGGTGCGGGTTCGGGTGCAGGTGGGGGTGGGGGTGAGGGTGTATGGGAGATCTCCTGGTAGATGTTGATGGAGACATCCTCAGATGACAAAGGGATTAAACTGTCTACATTAGACTGGGGCATCGTACCTAAAACGGGAAAACACACAGCACACCAGGGGTGGTGAAGAGCATCACCTGAAAGTCCTGTTCAACAGTCGGTAAAACAGCATCACCTAAAAGTTCTGTTCAACATTCGGTAAAACAGCATCACCTGAAAGTCCTGTTCAACAGTTGGTAAAACAGCTTCACCTAAAAGTCCTGTTCAACAGTCGGTAAAACAGAATCACCTGAAAGTCCTGTTCAAAAGTCGCTAAAACAGCATCACCTAAAAGTCCTGTTCAACAGTCGGTAAAACAGCATCACCTGAAAGTCCTGTTCAACAGTCTGTAAAACAGCATCACCTAAAAGTCCTGTTCAACAGTCGGTAAAACAGCATCACCTGAAAGTCCTGTTCAACAGTCTGTAAAACAGCATCACCTAAAAGTCCTGTTCAATAGTCGGTAAAACAGCATCACCTGAAAGTCCTGTTCAACAGTCGGTAAAACAGCATCACCTACAAGTCCTGTTCAACAGTCGGTAAAACAGCATCACCTAAAAGTCCTGTTCAAAAGTCGGTAAAACAGCATCACCTAAAAGTCCTGTTCAACAGTCGGTAAAACAGCATCACCTAAAAGTCCTGTTCAAAAGTCGGTAAAACAGCATCACCTAAAAGTCCTGTTCAAAAGTCGCTATCCCAGCGGACAAAACTGGTTGAATGGACGTTGTTACAACAAGAAACCGTTTGTAGGATGTGACTTTTACCCTCTCTGCTCTGAGGTCCCAGTGGTGAGGTTGGCGCGGACAGCGCAGGAGGAGGGGTGTATTTGAAGGGCTTCAGGTTGTTGATGATGTAGTTTCCCACCAGGGTGGAGCGTCCGAATGCTCGCCAGTCCACCACACTGATGTTCAGGGGAGGGTGAAGGTTCTCATTCTCAGGCAGCTCCTGTGGGAAGGGACAGACAGGGAGGAGATAATGTATATGTATATGTATCTCTGCCTGTGTCCCAAATGGAACCCCATTCCCTATATAGTGCACTACTTTTGACCAGAGAACATAAGGACATAAGGGACATAAGGAATAAGGTGTCATTTGGAACGCAGGTAAAACCTGTCCACTATTCTACCTCGTGAACAGATCACACCTGTCTACTATTCTACCTCGTTAACATATAACACCTCTCCACTATTCAACCTCATTAACAGATGACACCTGTCCACTATTATACCTCGTGAACAGATAACACCTGTCCACTATTCTACCTCGTTAACAGATAACGAGTTAGGATAGTGGACAGGTGTTATCTGTTAACGAGGTAGGATAGTGGACAGGTGTTAACAGATCACACCTGTCCACTATCCTACCTCATTAAGAGATCACACCTGTCCACTATTCTACCTCAATAACAGATAACAGCTGTCCACTATTCTACCTCGTTAACAGATATTACCTGTCCACTATTCTACCTCGTTAACAGATAACACCTGTCCACTATTCTACCTCGTGACCAGATCACACCTGTTATCTGTAAACGAGGTAGAATAGTGGACAGCTGTTAACAGATAACAGCTGCCCACTATTCTACCTCATTAACAGATAACACCTGTCCACTATTCTACCTCGTTAACAGATAACACCTGTCCACTATTCTACCTCAATAACAGATAACACCTGTCCACTATCCTACCTCGTTAACAGATCACACCTGTCCACTAATCTCCCTCGTTAACAGATAACACCTGTCCACTATTCTACCTCATTAACAGATAACACCTGTCCACTATTCTACCTCGTTAACAGATAACACCTGTCCACTATTCTACCTCAAGAACAGATAACACCTGTCCACTATCCTACCTCGTTAACAGATCACACCTGTCCACTATTCTACCTCAAGAACAGATAACACCTGTCCACTATTCTACCTCGTTAACAGATCCCACCTGTCCACTAATCTACCTCGTTAACAGATAACACCTGTCCACTAATCTACCTCGTTAACAGATCACACCTGTCCACTAATCTACCTCGTTAACAGATAACACCTGTCCACTATTCTACGTCATTAACAGATTACACCTGTCCACTATTCTACCTCATTAACAGATAACACCTGTCCACTATTATACCTCGTTAACAGATAACACCTGTTCACTAATCTACCTTGTTAACAGATCACACCTGTCCACTAATCTACCTCGTTAACAGATCACACCTGTCCACTTATCTACCTCGTTAAAAGATAACACCTGTCCACTAATCTACCTCGTTAACAGATCACACCTGTCCACTATTCTACCTCATTAACAGATCACACCTGTCCACTAATCTACCTCGTTAACAGATAACACCTGTCCACTATTCTACCTCGTTAACAGATCACACCTGTCCACTAATCTACCTCGTTAACAGATCACACCTGTCCACTAATCTACCTCGTTAACAGATAACACCTGTCCACTATTCTACCTCGTTAACAGATAACACCTGTCCACTATTCTACCTCATTAACAGATAACACCTGTCCACTATTATACCTTGTTAACAGATCACACCTGTCCACTATTATACCTTGTTAACAGATCACACCTGTTCACTAATCTACCTCGTTAACAGATTACACCTGTCCACTAATCTACCTCGTTAACAGATAACACCTGTCCACTATTCTACCTCGTTAACAGATCACACCTGTCCACTAATCTACCTCGTTAACAGATCACACCTGTCCACTAATCTACCTCGTTAACAGATAACACCTGTCCACTATTCTACCTCGTTAACAGATCACACCTGTCCACTAATCTACCTCGTTAACAGATCACACCTGTCCACTAATCTACCTCGTTAACAGATAACACCTGTCCACTATTCTACCTCGTTAACAGATCACACCTGTCCACTAATCTACCTCGTTAACAGATCACACCTGTCCACTAATCTACCTCGTTAACAGATAACACCTGTCCACTATTCTACCTCGTTAACAGATAACACCTGTCCACTATTCTACCTCGTTAACAGATAACACCTGTCCACTATTCTACCTCTTTAACAGATTTTACCTGTCCACTATTCTACCTCGTTAACATATAACACCTGTCCACTATTCTACCTCGTTAACAGATAACACCTGTCCACTATTCTACCTCGTTAACAGATCACACCTGTCCACTAATCTACCTCGTTAACAGATAACACCTGTCCACTATTCTACCTCGTTAACAGATCACACCTGTCCACTAATCTACCTCGTTAACAGATCACACCTGTCCACTAATCTACCTCGTTAACAGATCACACCTGTCCACTAATCTACCTCGTTAACAGATAACACCTGTCCACTATTCTACCTCGTTAACAGATCACACCTGTCCACTAATCTACCTCGTTAACAGATCACACCTGTCCACTAATCTACCTCGTTAACAGATAACACCTGTCCACTATTCTACCTCGTTAACAGATCACACCTGTCCACTAATCTACCTCGTTAACAGATCACACCTGTCCACTAATCTACCTCGTTAACAGATAACACCTGTCCACTATTCTACCTCGTTAACAGATAACACCTGTCCACTATTCTATCTCGTTAACAGATAACACCTGTCCACTATTCTACCTCTTTAACAGATTTTACCTGTCCACTAATCTACCTCGTTAACAGATAACACCTGTCCACTATTCTACCTCGTTAACAGATCACACCTGTCCACTAATCTACCTCGTTAACAGATCACACCTGTCCACTAATCTACCTCGTTAACAGATAACACCTGTCCACTATTCTACCTCGTTAACAGATCACACCTGTCCACTAATCTACCTCGTTAACAGATCACACCTGTCCACTAATCTACCTCGTTAACAGATAACACCTGTCCACTATTCTACCTCGTTAACAGATAACACCTGTCCACTATTCTACCTCGTTAACAGATAACACCTGTCCACTATTCTACCTCTTTAACAGATTTTACCTGTCCACTATTCTACCTCGTTAACATATAATACCTGTCCACTATTCTACCTCGTTAACAGATAACACCTGTCCACTATTCTACCTCGTTAACAGATCACACCTGTCCACTATTCTACCTCGTTAACAGATAACACCTGTCCACTATTCTACCTCGTAGAATTGTCAACAAGTCACTTTAGGCAAGTTGACCCCAGTCAGGTCTGATGTCTTTGAGGATGAGTCAGAGCAGGTCTGATGTCCTTGAGGGTGACTGACCAACAGCAGAAGTGGACATTGAATAATATTAAAATGAGAAGGACATGTTAGGTACCAGGTCAAAGGCGTCCACCAGTGTGGTGAAGTTTGGGTTGTTCTTGTAGCTCTGGATGACAGAGGAGCGCAGGCCTTTCCCAGCACACTCTATAAACACCTGGGGACGGTCCACAGACAGCAGCTGCACCTTCTTCAGCTCCCTCAGGCCCCAGAACAACACCTGGATGACATAGAGAACAGCATTACAACACCCAGAACAACACCTGGATGACATAGAGAACACCATTACAACACCCAGAACAGAATCCTTTAATATCCCACAGGGACAACCAAACAAAGTACATACACAACACATATCATACTCCAGACCATTCCAACTAATACACAGTTGAACAATACCCTGCCACCTATTCTAGAGTTACTGCACTCTGGTCGGTTGAACTCACCTCTAATCGATACCTGCTCAGTACAGGTCTGATGTTGCCAGGTACAGGGTAGATCTGACCGTCTGGTTCGTCCAGCGCAGGCAGACACTCTTCTCCTGACTCTGGGATCTATGAGATGAATAACAATGAAACAACCACAACTCACAGAGTGGGAGAAAAATCACGTAGCGAGAGGAAAAGCACAGAGAATGAATTCCCCCTTCAACTCAGCTTTACTAAACTATAATTCCCCTCAACTCAGCTTTACTAAACTATAATTCCCCTAAACTCAGCTTGACAGAATGCAAAACAAACATATCCATTGCACTACATAGGGAATAGGGTTTCATTTGTGCCTCCAGTAGGGTCCTACCTGTATGAGCTCAAAGGCCCCCAGCAGGTCTCCTCCAGACTGGGATCCACAAAACAGAGGACTGTACTGGAGCTGGGGAGGAGAGTAGGGCTGCTCTGACACCCTCACCACGGGCACTGCCACGGTGCTGCCCAGGTATTCTGCCTTGCCCTGGGGAGGAAAGAAGCACAAGATACATGGAGGTGAATTAAAAAAAATGTGCTTAATCTCAGAGCACATAGACAAATCCTTTGGGTGCTGGATAGCTACCCAATTTTAATAGTCTGTCCCAACACAAAACACTCCACCTGTAAAGGTCACTGTCCTCAAGGGGATTCAGGTAGCCTAGTGGTTAGAGCTTTGGACTTGTAACCGGAGGGTTGCAAGTTCGAATCCCTGAGCTGACAAGGAAAAAAATCTGTCGTTCTGCCCCTGAACAAGGCAGTTAACCCACTGTTCCCCTGGGCCAAAGACGTGGATGTCGATTAAGGCAGCCCCCCGCACCTCTCTGATTCAGAGGGGTTGGGTTAAATGCGGAAGACAAATTTCGGTTGAAGGCATTTGGTTGTACAACTGACTAATAATGGTGACTTTACTTTAAACCAATATATTGTCACCTTTTTGATTTATTTCACCTTTAAACTTAAACATTTAAAGTGATGAAATGATATCCTGGGTGCCAGTCTGTTTCTGATCTCTTGCCAACGTGAGCAACAACAGATTTAAAAAAAAAATCAGACTGGCACTGAGGCTGTTGAAATGAAGGCGTATTTTTTGGGGGTTTTGTTAGCTCACCAGAGCGTCGTCATCGTACACCTCGATGACGATGCGCGGCGGCTCCTGCTCCAGGTGCGTCAGGTCTCCGTGCAGCGTGACCCGGGTCATCAACAACATCTGGTTCCAGGTCGGGGTTAACGTCTGGTTGATGATCTGAGAGACACAGGGAGCACTTAGAACTTCGACTGGGGTCAGAGGTAGAACTTAGTGCCACAGATTGGGTCATAGGTAGTACTTAGAACTACGACTGGGGTCAGAGGTAGAACTTAGTGCCACAGATTGGGTCATAGGTAGTACTTAGAACTACGACTGGGGTCAGAGGCAGAACTTAGTGCCACAGATTGGGTCATAGGTAGTACTTAGAACTACGACTGGGGTCAGAGGTAGAACTTAGTGCCACAGATTGGGTCATAGGTAGTACTTAGAACTACGACTGGGGTCAGAGGTAGAACTTAGTGCCACAGATTGGGTCATAGGTAGTACTTAGAACTACGACTGGGGTCAGAGGTAGAACTTAGTGCCACAGATTGGGTCATAGGTAGTACTTAGAACTACGACTGGGGTCAGAGGTAGAACTTAGTGCCACAGATTGGGTCATAGGTAGTACTTAGAACTACGACTGGGGTCAGAGGTAGAACTTAGTGCCACAGATTGGGTCATAGGTAGTACTTAGAACTACGACTGGGGTCAGAGGTAGAACTTAGTGCCACAGATTGGGTCATAGGTAGTATTTAGAAACATGACTGGGGCCAGAGGTAGAACTTAGTGCCACAGATTGGGACATAGGTAGTACTTAGAACTTCGACTGGGGTCAGAGGTAGAACTTAGTGCCACAGATTGGGTCATAGGTAGTACTTAGAAACATGGCTGGGGTTAGTAAGTCAGGAAATGAATCGAAAGTCCAGTTCAGGAATAAAAAAACTTTCAAAGTAAATAGTACTTGGAAACTCAGCTCATCTAATGAATTGAATGCAATCAGATGGATAACTCCAACCCTGGTTAGAACTACACCACTCAAAAGCCCTTTTCTTCTAGGGACCTTCTCTGTAGCTAGATCCCATCCCTATGAGAGTTTTGTGGACCTTACGGCGGTGGTGTGGCTATGTGTCAGGAAGGTGACCCTGGCGAAGGGGTCTGAGAGTCCTGTAGAGTCTGCTGCTATCAGCCCTCGAGCCTGGTACATGTGGGCTCGCATCTGGAACTGGTGATGGTCTGGAGGGAGAGGAAACAAGTTATTATTCCCAAAATTCATGTCTGTCTGTCTCTCTCTCTCTCTCTCTCTCTCTGTCTGTCTGTCTGTCTCTCTGTCTGTCTGTCTATCGTACCTCTATATACCAGATGTAGAGGTAGGATGCCAGGTAGAAGCTGCTCCTCAGTGGCGCCCCCTGTGGGCTCAAACCCTCCAGGCAGGTTATCCAGCATATGAGAGGAGTCTCTGCAGCTGCCCAGCCACAGGTACACGTCCAGTTTGGCCTGAACTGACCAGCCTGCTACACGCTTCCCTGGGGGCTGGGGCAGAAACAAGGAGAGAACATCCTCAGACTGTGTACCCTAATCCCTATAAAGAACACTACTTTGCCCGGGGTCCTCATAGTGCCTGTGAAAATCACTTCTCTTATAATTGGTGTACACTACTGGTATACAGTGCCAGTCAATAGTTTGGACAGACCTACTCATTCCAGGGTTTTTTATTTTTTACTATTTTCTACATTGTATAATAATAGTGAAGACATCAACACTATGAAATAACACATATGGAATCATGTAATAACCAAACAAGTGTTAAATAAATCAAAACATATTTTATGTTAGAGATTCTTCAAATAGCCACCTTGATGACAGCTTTGCACACTCTTGGCATTCTCTCAACCAGCTTCACCTGGAATACTGGTGTGTCCAAATTTCTGACTGGTGCTGTATAAAACCATGAATTAAAATGTAAATGAGCTATATTAAATCAAATCAAATCAAATTTTATTTGTCACATACACATGGTTAGCAGATGTTAATGCGAGTGTAGCGAAATGCTTGTGCTTCTAGTTCCGACCGTGCAGTAGTATCTAACAAGTTATAAGGTAATCTACAGTATGCTCTCTACTCAGCCTGTTTGTGAAAATAATGAGTTGAAGCACATCCATAATAATTGGAGAGATGCTGGGAAAAAGAATTGCTCTGGCTGCTGTGAGTCACTTTATTTCTCATACCTTCAGGAATAAAGTCTGAACCTTGCCACAGTCTTTGCCTCTCTCCTCAGGGCTGGCGGAGTACAGCAGGTCACGGGCAGAGATGCGGGCATACGCCACACGCTTGTTGTTACTCAGCATCCACACAAACACATCTGGGATGGTATGCTGGGGCTAGTAGAGAGAGAGGAGAGAAACCAGCTCAGTGTCATCTCTAGTAGAGAGAGAGAGGAGAGAAACCAGCTCAGTGTCATCTCTAGTAGAGAGAGAGAGGAGAGAAACCAGCTCAGTGTCACCTCTAGTAGAGAGAGAGAGAGGAGAGAAACCAGCTCAGTGTCATCTCTAGTAGAGAGAGAGAGAGGAGAGAAACCAGCTCAGTGTCACCTCTAGTAGAGAGAGAGAGAGGAG